>CM046453.1:75109504-75342004 GCA_025506515.1 Flaveria trinervia
GGGGGAATCTGAGCATCGGTGGTGAAAGAGAGATGATTGGTGCATAAAATACACAAGTGGTGTGAGAAGATGAGAGAGAGATGAAGGGGGCTCGTGAGGGTGGGCGCGACAACCGATGGACCAACAGGCGGACAACACAACACAAACACATAGACATATACATATACATATACATATACAACCTCACCCCCTCTCTCAAAATATTATTGTCATATATAGTTAACACGTAGTCTCTAGACTACACGACGTTTTTCTTTACGAGGTTGAGTGTTAAGTCTTATGACATATGAAATTTAACGGTGGGATTATATATGTTTGTTTTTGTTGTTTTAAGAAAAACACATAGTTATAGTAACTTGTTAGGAGAATGAATAGGAGGGTATTTGTAGGATCTTTAGTTTATTGCTAACTAATTGGTTTGGGGAAATGGTAAGTTACGTTAGATTAGTGAATTTTTGTGTGGTTAAAATAGACATCGGTGAAAGTAAGAGAAATTTTGTCACACCTAACTGTTTACCAAGTTATGCATTTGTAACATAAGGTTCGTTGCTATGGTGCTTGGTTTTTCTTTATTTTACTAGGTTAGATATTTGTATGTTACACGAGTTGATATGGTGAGCATCGTATGCGAAAAATGAACTTATGAATATGAGATTGTAAGGTTATGATAAACCATACTTGATTTGTTAGATGGAATCATGATGTACATTGAAGTGCATATGTTGTTTTATAGTTAGTAATCGTTTATTGTAATTGTGTTTGATTTCGTGGATATTGATATTTAAAAATAATTGCTTAAAATAAGATGTTTAAAGTATTTTAATATTAATAATGATTCGTTAAAATTAAATTTAATATTAATAAAATTAATTGTAATTATAATATTTTTACTAAGAGCATTCACAGTAGGTTTCTTATATTTATATATATAATTACATTAAAATTAATATTTTTTCTCTCTTTTTTTAATTAAATAATACTTTTTATACCCTTATCATTACTTTTTTCTTTCACCTCCACACGCAACTACTTTAAAAAAATTAAAAAAAATATATAAGGATTGAACATTGATTTTTCAAATATATTAATCCACAATAATACTCTCTCCCTTTCACTTACAACTACTCATAAATCATTTCATATAATATACCAAACACACTCACATATTTTTAAAATGTGTATAAATCTTAAGTGGCGCTTAGATAGACATCTTAAAAAGTTAATTTGATTAAGAAAATAGTAGATGAACATTTATTAAGACAATTATATTTATATACTAATTTATATATCTTTAATTGTAGTAAAAAATGTGTATAAATCTTAGCGCTTAGTTACACATCTTAAAAACGTAACATGAGATTTCTAAATATTTTAATTTATTTGTATACATTAGATTCAACTGATATAGATTGGTAATTAAGCAAATTTTGACCATATACTAGAGTTGGTTCTATGGTAGTTCCAAGTCATTTGTTAATTTATCCACTTCTGTTTGATACACGACTATAGGCCTATAAACAAATTTAACGAGCACAAACATCAACATGTTTATGTTCTTCTTTTAATTTTAACTAAACAAAAACACATAATCGAATAAAAATTTTCATTTGTGTTAAATTATTGAAAAACGAAAATGTTTGTTCAAACACAATTTTCGTATTCATGTTCCACGTAAATTAAAAAAAACATATTTGTGAACAACAATGTACAAGGCATCAAAGTTAGTTTTTGTTTTATAATTCTAAAAACATGAGTTATATGAAGTTCTGAATATGTTGTTTATATATGTTTATTTTTATTTATATTATGATGTAAACCATTTGATGAATAATAATGTATAAAGTTGTCAAAACCGAGCCCTACAACCGCAAAGAATTCTATTAGTTTTTATAATTAAGTATAAAAAAGTTTTCAGCAATATAACTTTAGAAACTTAACAGCATATGGACAAAACTAAACAAAAGTTTGTAAGAGAAATTTTTGATTGAATTATAATAGTGAAATTTATATCTTTAAGAAAGTTATATATTAAATCTATAAATCTATATAAAAGAAAATTTGTTTTGTTGCATGTTTTTCTCCTAACTCATTTTTTTGTCATATGTTATTTTTACACACATTCTCATATAATTTCTCCTACAAAAAGATATTATTATAATTTAAATAATCAAACTAATTTCTCTCTCTTATTAAAAATCAATTTTATTAATTACTACATTTCTCTCTCTTATTTAATTTTTTTTAACAAGCTATCTTTTTAAAAATAGATTTTATTAAGGAAATTAAAAATTACATCTTTTTACTAAAGTATAAATAATAAAAAAATAAAACTTTTATATAATATGAAATTTCAAAAACACTAAATCTTTTAAAACAAAATATTTTAAAACGGTTAATTTTAAAAAAAAAATATAAAAGGTGAATTTTTTAAAAATAGTCTTATTAGAACACCCATAATAATTACAAACTAAATTTTTTTAATAAACAAGAAATTTATACATAAGATCTCATATCTCTGTATTATTGATAATAATATTAAATACTAATAAGATTATCTATACTATTTTAAATTAAAAAATATATAATTAATAAATAAAAAACTTATTTTTTATGTAAAAGACACTTTTTATTATTAAAGTTTTATAAAATACAGATACAACAAAGTTTTTTTATAAAAAAATCATTTTTCTTAAAACAAAATATATAAAAACCATACTTTTTTAAAAATAAAAGTTTAATAAAAATAAATTATTGTTTATTTACTTAAAGTGGCTATTTATCCGTAATTATAATTATAATTTATCTTAAAGCATGGTTTTATAACTCATAAATTAAAGATCTTTAAATAATAGGGTCGTGGCCGTGGCGTTGGGCAGAAAGCCGATGATTTCGACGAGGCCCTTATTTATATTATTAATTATTTAGTATTTTATTTATTCAACCAATGTAAAACACGAGATACTAACGTGTTTATATATATAACTTCTTGTATCATTTATCTTGTGTAAATTATTTTTTAACGGCGGGCAATAATATTTCACCAAAGAAATCAGCAAGAAGTTAAAGACCAGAGTTTAGAAACACCAAATGAAACCACAAATTACAAGAAGTTAACATTATTCCTTAAAAACAAACGAACACCATTTATGATCTATTAAAGATAACCCATAGCTTTTATATATATCCTTCATAACTTTAGAGTAACAAACTTAACACTACCATTGAATTTTTTTATTGTTTTTCGCTTTCCAAATACATCAACAAAAAACGAGAATAATCGCGTTACCACCTTCTTCTTGATCTAATTAGCATGATTTTTTAAAAGATTTTTGGTTTCAAGTAGCTAATCGATGATCCGTTGTTAATCTTGAACAACGGATCATCTATTCAATCTTTGACGATAGATCAGGAGGGTTGTGACGAGCGGAATCAGAAGCAATCCGTGACGACCCATCGTCGTTTTTAAAAGCGCCCTCAAGGTGTTCGATCTTTTGCGTGACACCAACTGTATCAAATGACTTGACTTTATACCCTAAAACTGCCAACAGCTCGTCGACTCCGGCGTCTTTTTTGTTGAACTCATCCGATGTCTTCGATTCTCCGGTGACATCGGAGAACACAATAGCAGAACCACCACCACCGGCGGAGGTGGAACTGGAACTGCTGCCGGTGAGGAGGTGATTTGGGTGATCGTGATTCATCTTTGGAGGTCAAATAAAAGTTAGCTTATTCAGAGTGTTTATATTGAATTTCTATGCATCGTTGGTGGTCTAATAGACTATATATATATATATATATACACTAAAAAGCTATAATACCACTCCTTAATGCTCAGTTTATTAGTGCAAATGTGTTTAAAAAACTATAATATACTCCTCTACCACACCACAACCTCCACTACCATTATCACACCATCATCATCCACCACAAAAAACTTTCTTTCCCACCTTAAGTTACTTTCACCTTCTCTATTCAATCAACTGCACAAGATAAACACCACCACACTTGGCGCCATAGCTGACTTCTTCCAAATCAAGAACCTCTAGTCACTTCTTGTATTGCCACCGCCGTCAAGATGGTGGTTTTGTTTTGCAAATGTTCAATGTTGATGCCGAATGATGAGGGACGGCGGTGGTTGCAAGGTGTGACGGTGGACGGTGGACGGTGGTGGTGAAAGTCGAACGGTGGTGGGAGGGGAAGACTCCAAAAGGGGGTATGGGTGGGGTGCTAGGTTTATGGATAAAATGATCATTTTATAAATTTTAACGTAAAAAACTAACGGTTGTTAGATCCGAGGACGAAAAGTGCAATGTTTTTAAATTTTACGACTAAACCTTTAATTTTTCATTTCTAGAAAAAAAATATGAAATTTGGGCAAACCTCAGGGATGATTCATGTAATTTACTTTATATTTTTTAAAATGTTTTTTTAACCAGCTCATTCTTTACCAACCCCCACCCCAACATGGGCGTCCTGACTGTAAAACACATTCGTTCGAACCCACGATGAGTGGTTCAGATGAAGTCACATGTTTAAATAGGGTCGTTATAAAGGTTCGGTCGAACTTGATAAGGTTCGGACGACAGTAACTTTGTTCAGATGAACTTGCGAAAGTTTGGACGGCCGTAAGTTCGTTCGAACGATCGTAAGTTTGTTCGGACGAATACAAACATGTCATTCATAACAACCATATTTAAACATGTGTCTTCATTCGAGCCACTTATCTTGGGTTTAGACAACTCTGTTCTAGGGTCAGAGGCAACTCTATTGGGTGAAGACATTTTTAGGATTACTTGGTTAACGTAACATTTTGAGGAAAAAATATGGTAAAAAGTACATTTTGGGAATTTTCCCTTTATTATATGGGTCATGTATGAGTAGACTTGTTTAACTTGTATAGTTGAACAGGTCGACCGATCAACCTGTATAATAAAACAGGTTGATCTGATAACATGTTTAACCCATTTTTTAAAAGATGCCAACTAGATTAACATGTTTACAACTTGAATATAACTTACCGCCCACCAACATGTTTGTAAAGTATGATAAAGAAGTTAAATCGGTTGTGTTACAAGAATTTAAACATGTTCAAGGCATAGTTGATTTTTTACACGAATGAAACATGAATCATGTTTGAGTTGAACAATTTAACCAAGCTACAATTGATAACATGCAACTTGTAACCCGTCAACCCGCTAACACGTATACAACTAACTCGTATTCTTGACACGGTAAGCACCCTTAGCTTCATCATAAAAACAAATAAGTTCTTAAACATAAAAAAACACAACTATATATATATACACACTATATATATAACATATAAAAGGAGCATTTTAAGATAACATAAAATTAAAAGCAATTATTTTATTCAATACATAAGATACAACCATTTTTGATGGTAAAATAGTATTTTTAATATTATTTACAAATTACCCCATACAATTAGTTAGATAATAACATTACATTTACTGTAACTTACATAAAATTTTATATTATCAACCCATAAACCAAAAAACTTAATTTGTTTTAAAATTTCAATTAAATCTTTTAATCTATCATGTTTAAAAACTTTTTGAGACTACAGTTATAACCTATGTATTTTTTAAACATTTTGGTGTAACTTTTTTGCTGAACCGATCTGTATTTTGTGAGTTACAATAAGTTAATGCGTAAATATACAATTCGTCATGCAAAGCTCATTTATTTGGTGTTTCAACTTTAAATTAGAAAAAGAATATAAAAGAATTTTGTAAAATTACTACTAGAATAGTAAAAAATTAAGAACATGTGTCGGATGTAAAATTCGTCATGTAAAATTACCGCATTACGCGGATACCCTTCTAGTATATATATACCAAATATAATCATGCTACAAATCTTTTCTATAACTTGTTCAGACCAATTGCAACTTACGCTAGATATTTGACATATAAGAGGCCGATAGACATACATCTCGATCTTTGAGCTAGCGTTTGGTATACAGGAATGAGATGTGGAATGGAATGAACAATTGAGGGTGAATTAATAGAGACATGTTTGGTTGGTAAAGGACATTACATAGTTGATTTTATTCCCTCAAATTCATTCCATTCACCACCTTTTTTTTCATTTCATCTTTTTCCATCATTAGTCACGACACCACTCACTCACTCACCCACCACAACAACCACCACCGCCTCGGGAACACCATTGCCGGAGCCCGCCGCCGCCGGAAACCACCGAAGGCCACCACCGGCCACTCTGTCGGCCGAAATCATGGCCACCAGAAACTACCGCCGACCACCACCACCGCCAGAACCCACCCTTGGCCCACCGTCGCCGCCACTGAAACCACCGCCGGCCACCACCGCCTCCGGAAACCACTGTCGCCGCCGGTAACCACCACCGCCAAAGTAATGATTAATTTATTTCGAAAGTGTAACCAAACAATACAATAAAATGTAATAATTTATTTTATTCTCTCAGCTCATTCCATTCCTTCATTCAATTCTTTATTTCGTTTATTACATTACCTTATACCAAACAAATCCTGAGAGTAAAAATAAACAAAAATCTAAAAAAGAATACAACATGCATTATTTATCGGATATTAATCATTAATTATATATGAAACAGATTTTGCGGAGACTTTAACAACATATGAACAAAACTAAACATTAATTTAAGAAAATTATAAGAGAAAATTTTGAAGAGAATTAAAATGAAAACTTATATTTTTTTATGAAAGAAATAAAATGCATTTTTGTTATCATATTTAGCCATATATATTTTTAAGATGATTATAACATTTTTCTCTAAATTTTCCACGCATCTTTGCTTCATGTTTTAAAACCATACACTAAGTTAAAAATAAGTCATTTTGATGTTGCTATATGCGATTATTTTTCTCATTCGATCTAAAACATAAAATTTTGACACCAACTATTTGATTACGAAACCTTTTCTTTCAATTTTATTGTTATATGAAAAAAAAACGAATTAGTTCTTGTTATTAATGGTTATTAATGATCAGTGAGTCTTAGATCAAATGGTTTAAGAAGAGGCATCCTATGAGTTTTCAAAGTGGAGGTCATGGGTTGAAGTCTCACTAGCTAGGTGCAATATGCTTCAAGTGAGCTAAGAGTTTTACCACAGTGGACCTTTGAGTGGTGGGTTTCCTTTAGAATGATGGGTGAGCCGGGTCACCAACGCTGTTTGTATTCGCGGGCGTGAGTGACCTTTCGCCAATTGGTTTACCTAGGAGACCGGGCTTAATAAGTATTTGTTGGCCATTAATGGTTATTAATGTGCTAACTGGTGTGCAACTAGTTAAATGTTAATCTATAAAATTTATCTAATTTTAGAAAGATAAGATCATCTCATTCAAGTAATATGGTTTTAACGAGAAGATTGTAAAAAACAACTAAACTACATTTTGTGATGTCCAAACATAAGGTGTATAAAAATTCATCAGGTTGCTTCGATATGAGAATGATGTTTTGTAACAGTATATGTAGTTAAATTAGTTTAGGAAAATTACAAATGTGTTCGGTAACAAGAATCTGAATAACAATGATACTCTTGTTATTTGTAAGAAAATGCATCAGTACAATACCATATACAAAAACTAAAAGAAATAAATTTAAAACAAACTTCTATATAGAGAAACATGATTATCACCAATGTCTTCAACAAGTACTTCAACAATGCTTTCGTGTAGTATCCTTGGACCAAAGTTGTTGGCGGTTGTAGGTAAGGATTCATTTTTTACACAAGGCTTATAAAATAGATTTTGAGTCTCCAATACGAGAAGTTGTCTGTCTCTTAAGGTATAACAACCGAAACAGTATGTAACGTGAGAAATTAAAGTCACGTGCATAAAGTTGCACCTGGTTAAATATGAAAAATAAAAGATGATGATGGTGGAGGATGCAAATTAGTGTGTACCCGTCTTTAAATATGCAAATTAGTGGAACTGAACAATTGATCTAGCAATCGAAACATGCTCTACAACTCTACATGGAAACTTGGCCTTTCGCAACCACTTATGACGCCATCAATGAAACCTACCCGACAACATCCACGAGTAGTCTACTATGTACCGGAACATAAAACCAATCAACCACTAAAGACCTCATCAATTGCAAACAAGCCACTAACCAAGTTGAGCCGAAATTCAAAAACATTAGTGTGGTTCTCTAGCAGCTTTCAATGAAAGTGCGTAAAGTGCAAAAGGACGTCAACAAAGCGTCATATTACGTTCATCCCGAATTGAATGGAGATCAATAAATAAACTAGCGTGTGTACTCCTCAACTATATATCTCCTTATTACGCATTTATAAGCCTATTTGTATTTGTTATCTATATATGTTCAATTCTCTTAAAAATAATCAAACATAAATGATGAAGTTGAAACAACAATTATAAAAAAAGACAATTTTAATCATCTTAATTGTAATTGATTTGCATCAAGTATGTAAAACAAAATTCTAATAAAACTCATATAATTTATGTGATTATATAAATAATATATGTAATTATAAAATCGCATGTGTTAATAATAAAAGTACGCTACTTTGTATTTTTGAATTTACCAAAGAATGATAGTTCCCTTAATCAAGTAATGGAAAGAGAATGTTACTTTTTATGCCCTAAACATATTGTACAACAATGGAATCACAAAGTACAATAACCCCTTCAACCATAAGTCTTATCTTTATGGTTCCTTTTCTATCACCAAAACTAAAGTGGTAGTAGTGTATGATTAAATAATGCATATGATGACTTGATTTTTTTATCATGTGATGTATGAGAGAGAGCAAGCTAGATCAATAATTGCACTTTTAAGTCATTTAAAGGCCATGTTCTCGTATATTTCTTTTGGAAACACAATGTTAGGATGTTTTTCCATAAAGTTTTAATATGTAAATGATTAATGTCTTCATTATTTCAAGTATATCATTTGTGACAAGATATAACAACTAATTGACGGGACAAGAACGACAAGAGTCACTTGTGTTGACCAGACGTGATGGTTTTCTAAAGCTTATATTGTTTGAGACAAGTGAAGTTGGTCGTAGTTAAAAATATGTCAAGATGAAACTAAAAAACCTGACATGATATACCATTATAAAAAGTTTGTTAAACAATAGTCTATTTTGTTGTGAAGCACAATGAAACATAAATTCACATACTATTGTCGATTTCAAAGTAAAACTAATATTATTTATTATAAAATAAACATTACAAAAATCTTTTTCTATATAATGAATTTGAATTCATAGACAATGAAATATCTTGAAAATTAGAATAGTCAAAAGTATAATAAAATTAAAAAGTTAAATAACCGTAAATAGTAATGATATTCATGAGTTACACGGTTTGCTACTAATGCATAATCAAATAAAAGTTAGAAAATTGAAAAAAAAATCAAAGGTTTCATAAGAAAGAATTTGGGTTTGAGAGTTAGAAAAACTGCCCCTAAAGACAGCTTTCATACCTTATGGGCTACGTAATTACAAACATGTCATAAATTATGCTAATTAAAAATTAGGCCTCTTTGGATGAGACCAATATTTAAAGGTGATCACATCTTCTTTAAACAAGAGGTTATTAGTGTCATCTATGATCATATATCGATAATGCTTGTAATCTATGTGTCATCATAGATCCAAACAAGTTACGTGTGTTGTTAATGGTCTGGTCACACATTCATGAACCTCGTTCAAACTGCATCTGAGCCACTCATTAGCACGATGAAAGTAGTAACAACTTCGTTTATTAAATTTTGTTAGTCGGGTCGGATTTGCAATGCAATGCACATAAGTACAGATAATACTTAGTTAAGTTAGTGTCTAATTTTTATCAAACAAAGTTAATAAAAGTATCATTTCTCTCATTAATTCGACCTAACAAAATACCTACGGCAACCATCAGTTATTAAATTATTATCACTCAAGTTCGCCTTTATCTAAGGGTTTCATTTCCTTCAATAGTTTGATATCGACGGTTTTTACCCTCGGACTTTTTAAAATGTCATGTAGGTCCCCCAACATTGAAAGTTCAATTAATATACACTATTAACTATACCTTCCATCTTAGGTGGCCACCCTGTGAAGTTATTATGTTGTCTGAATTAAATATTTACTCATATAGTGCTATAAATATCAATTGGCTTCACATAAATACCAAAATCGCTACTACACATGATATAGTATTTATATGAATAATATTATACATTTATAGATCTATACAAATGACACATATATAGTTTGTATATATAGTCATTAATTTTATTAATTATAAAAAAGTTATATGATTTTTTTCATGGTTTGTGGGAGATAGGTTTCGAATTTAAATATCCTCAGACCGCAATCAAATTCATAAAAAATGAAGATCAGTTTTTGTATTTTTTAAAATGGAATATTGACAAATTGTGGGAAATATAAGGTACGAAATAATTGGACTTTAGGTCTTAAATAAAAATTATAAATTCGATTTTAATTTTTAACACACACTACCCCACCAACCATAACTTTGTGTGTAATAGTATCATCACTATTAGTATATTTTTGCTCTGGATGTAAACTTTAAATTAACATACTCTCTAAAGCACTTGGTTTTAGCCGTTTTGGTATATATTTGAATATGTTTTTTATACTATATAGAATGATTGTAAATGGTTATAAACGGTTACAAGTGTAGAATAAAAAAAAAATATTGTTCGTCTATATACTTGGGTAATCATTTTTCAACCCCTATAAGTTTTTTAATATTTTTGAAATTTGTTGTGAGTATAGAAAATAAAAAAAATAATGACAAAAACATTTAAAAAGTATTATTTGGTTGAAAAATAAAAAGAAAAAATAATTAATTATAATGTAATTATAAGGAATTAAATCAAGGACTCGATATGAATGCTCTTTAATTAAGTGGTTTTAAGTTAATTTATACATTGTACAAGTTTAATGATTATTCTCTTGATAAAGCCACCAATCACATATAACCATCTATCTTTTTTATTTGTTAATTTTTAATTCAATATTTACTTTAAGGTTAATTTAATTTTTTCTTAAATAACTTGTGCTCGTTACTTACCAAAAATAAACTAAATACGTAGTTTGGTAGTTTTGCTTTTCTTAACATATCCGTTAACAAGGTTTTATACCCAGATGCAGTTGGCGCATATTAAGAACGGAAAAAGCTGAGGTTTTAACAACACATCATCGCAGCCAACTGCTACATCGAAGAACATCACATCACTACTTGACAATTTAAGGTAGTAGGCAACTTAATTGCCAAAACGAGGCACATATAAGTAATGTTCGGTTGCAGTTGCACACCAGTTATGTTTGCCAAGCCAGGGCAGCTGACACCAATTTGGGGTCTTATCACAACCGCAGAACCACCAAAACGAACGAACACGTTAAAATATGGAAGGTAGCGCCCTTTTATAATCAAATGCCTTTTTATCGACCATCAATAGAACATTCAGTAAAACTCTTCATGCGGTCAAAAATGCAACCATGTTGCAGCTGCAATCTAGAGGATTTTCACGCCTAAACAACCACGTTGTTTGTTTCTTTAGCATCATCGCCTACCGATATAGTACATACCAACCATCAATACTTTGCCCCATAGCTCAAATATGTTTTAACTTAGTCATCATAGCCAATCAACAACAACACAAGCACCTAGATCAGATGCAGAATTCAAAAGCAATGAACTCTACCTCACCATCACAAATGCTAAAACACAAAGCAGATTTCAAAATCCACGATAATCATAAACCCAAAATAGTATACTCGAAAAAAACCTAGGATTGTACGCATTAGCTCTCAGATGCGTCAATGGGCATTACCATCGAGCAAACATCGATAAAAAAACACCGAACAAACAAAGAACCCATGTAGATACTAAGTTTAGTAGAGGACAACAACAGACCACAAAAAGCAATCATCATTGTCGGGTTGCCATCGCTTCTATGGTTTTTCACATGCAACCAAGAAATAGCCCATGTAGAAATAAGTTCAGTAGAGGACAACAATGGACCCATAAAACGTAGTCGTCGTTGTCAGCCGTCACCACCTGTTAAGGTTTTCTAAAGGCGTAGAGGAAAGGAATATTGTGAAAGAACGACGGCACATAGTTCCGATGAACTGGTGCCGACTCAACCACCTCAAATGTGGCTGCAGTACTCGACGGCTCGATGTCCCCGTTTTCTCCTTTTCAATTTATAAAGGAATGCATAAAACTATACACCACACATCAACACTTGTATCCTACCACTTTTCATTTCATACATTTATTAATAGAGTACATATAATGAAACCGGACTTGTCCAAAATGAAAATGATGTTTTTTATCTCAATGGTTTTATTTTCTTTAATTATATAATCTAATTTTTATTTAAAATTACTAGGGTAGTAGATGGCCGGGAAACGAACGCTTAAGAGTAATTTAGGATAGTAGATAATTTGTATGAATCGGAAGATAACAGGGGTGTCTCTACAGTATAAACAACTAAAGCAACCGTTTTAAGCCCTTAAAATTTAAGAGTTTTCAATTTTCAAAATAAAACACATACGTTTTTAGGGATAAACGAGAAAGATAACAAAATTATCGAATAAAAACAAAATTATTGAAGGTTTATTGAGGTCAGCTTATAAAACTTGGTTCATTAAGGTTGACTTACGAAACTTGTTCATCAAAAGTTCATTATGTGTTCAATATTAACGGTTCTTTTAAGTTCATTAATTCAAAAAGATAACAAAATCATCCGATCTAATTATTATTATTGTTTGATCTTGATTTATGCTCAATTGTTTTAATCTATCATTGTTGTTTTGCTTATGTACTCTATTGTTGTTTGCTTTGATTTTAATCTACATTTGCAACTGATTTTTCTCTTTACTTTAATCAATTTTTACTTGTTAATCATGTAATATGCTTTTCTTGTTAATGATGTTTAAGTTAATTAAATTATTTTCTGCACTGAGTTGTTTTCTGCCACATTATAAACAAATATGTTTATGTTGCCGGTTTAAGACAAACGTCTTTTGAAATAACATCTAGGTGAGGGGATTAAAATTTTGTTTCGTTTTAAACCTTCAGAAATATTAAGCCGGCCCTCGAAGATAAAGTTAGGAAATTAGTGTCCTTTCACCTAAGAAAAACTAAATTAAAACTAAATTATTATAATTATAAAACCTGATGAAAAATATAAAATAAGATAGTCCGAATATTGACGGATAAAAACACTTGATTATAGTATATATTCATGTATTCAAAGTGACTCGCATCATAAAACAAAGCAGTTATCTTTGAGTTCATGTTATTATTTAGATTTATTTATTTTAGTTTTATATAATTTAATGGGAGTTTATATTAGTATAATGGCCAGCATCATAAAATATTTTGAATGTATTGATGTTTTGTACGAATATTAAGTTTTCCACAATTTTCTTTTATTCTAAGTGTATTTTAAGTTAACGTTAAAGGGTTATTTACACAAATAGTGCATGCAATAAGCTATAGACCTCTAAGTATAAATTGTTGTATGTTTCGGTTATTGGATTTTTAACTTTTAACAAACATGAGTTCAAATCTGTGTTAATTTTTTGAGATAACAGAAAGATCATCCTATTAAAATAAATAATACTAAAAAAACATAAGTAATCCTCTATCGGCCATTTTGTTTGTCCTTCTCTATCTATCACACATACTAGGTACTCAAGAACACTAAAGGTCCATAGAATTAATATCTCAAGAACTATTTGAACGGGTTAAATGAACCACACATACGAGGACCACTCCACGCATAAATTTTGAGATCGAAAAGGTTAACAACTTATTTTTATCTTTTTTATGTAAGTAGCTAGGACCAAATGACATAGACTACTTTTGTTTTACTTTCTTCACACATCACCTTCCTATTAATAGTCCTTTCGCACATTATATTGTGAAATATTAATGAATAGTAGTAGTTGTAATACAAAGTTATAATGTTTTCAATGAATATTCTGGTGGTAAAATGATGTGTCTTACAATTTAGGTTTAAATGCTACATAGAACAAATTGTGGTGTATTTATCTTAAAAGGAAATATTGTTAAAAGAAGTAGGAAGTTTATAATGTAATACTATTAAGAAACTAAACATCGATTAAGTGATTATTCCATATATTTTAGATTGTGATTTTGATCATTTCCTTTTATTAGGTTATGTTCATAATCCCTATTGTTTATGTTTAGTAATCTTAGAGTGGATGATCGTTTAACGATAAAACACAACACTTCATGTGACTGAGCCCCCCCCCCCCCCCCCCAACCAACACCCCAAGTCTTCTTTTAATGGTAGTAACAAGTCATTTAACTCATGCTATCAGTATCAAGGCTTGTTATCAGTAGTAACATATAACAATAAAGTCGATCTTCAATCTCGATCGACAACGAGCACTAACAAACATCCGTTAGTTGTAACTCGGTTTTGTATCTATCATATCTAAGGATTGACTTAAAAAATGATACATTAAAGTGGTTGTCAATTTGGCATGATTTAATAAAGAAGGTTGTCAATTTGGCATGATTTAATAAAGAAGGTTGTCAATGTCAACATATATAGCGATTGCAAAGTGAAGTCCCAATTAATAATAACATCCGTCATAAAATTTCAAGAATTAATTAAGTCAATATCTTGGAAATATGCTTTCTTTAACGATGGGGAAAGTATCATGTGTTTGATCCTTAAAATGACTAGTCTATTGTCGATGTTGTTGAGCAATGTCATAGTTCTAGGAAATGTAACTTGACATGGTTGCCATGCAAGCATGTTGTGACTTTAAACTCGAACATGACATTAGATGTAACAAATCTTAGGCCGCCATAGTGGTTACATTCATGTCATCTGCTTGAGGCATGAAAACATGTCTGCTCATTCAATGTTGATCCGAGTTTATAATGACAAGATATGTGTCATAGGTCTTTAAGTCCTACAACCCTGACCCGTGATTACACATACACTAGTTGGATGGCCGAAGAATAAATATGATGAAGAATCAATTGAAGTAGAAGTTTAAATTGTAAAAGCTTGTAATCTTCTATAGAAAAATTGTTACATGTTCAAGTGTAATAACTCCTATCACAATAGGTGGACATGAAAAACAAAACGGGGATTAAACGCAAAGATCTAATGTTTATTTAATGTTATAATAAGATGTTGTTTGACTAGTTTAATTTTGTACTATTTCCTTGTTTTATAGCTTGACGTACATTATGGAAGAAAAATTCTTTATGTTCTTGAATTGTAGGTTTACGGCCAAAATATATATGTACAGTGATGCAAACTTTTTGTTCATCGTACATGAATTAACACGCATACACTGATACACATGCATCGATACATACACATTGCATATGTGTACATGCTTAAATTTGCCATCAAATCCCATCGCCACCACAGATCTATTATCTTTTTACTCAAACCTTTCATTTCCACTATCTCTTCCTTGTTTTTTTCGTTTGATGTAATTTAACTATATTTTATACTAGGTTAGATCTATATTTTATACTAGGTTATATACGCATGTCGCAAAGGTTGAAATTAAAAATTATACGATACTATAATATACATAGTATGTTATAGATAACATATTAATAAAATTATTATATATAACAAATATATTTATGCTATAAAAATAATAAAGCAAAAAAGATTATTGTTTTTTTATAATATTATAAATCGCTTTATATTTATTTATAGAAAGATTAATTGGCTAGAAATTGTATTGTATTTAAAAAAAATAAGTCTCATCAAAGTATTTTTAATAAAATGATTTATTTATTTATAGAAAGATGTTAATTGATTAATATAGTATTAAATGAACATCTAATAATACAAACTCTTTTGAAAATAAAATTCATATTTACCAAAAGTTGTATATTTTATTTGTTGATGAGTGTGAAAAATTATAAGTGAAACCTAGATGGAGATAATATGAACAAGTTAGAAAATAATAATGTGTCTGTAATCATTTTATTTCATTAAAAAAGAAGGTATCAACCGTCAAAAGCATAGTTTAAAAAATATCATATGGTAAGTAAGGATTTTCTTACAACCACTAGAATAGCTTAGTGGTAAAAGTGTATATTTGTTATTCTTAAGATCGGGTGTTTAAGTCTCAATTCAGGCATGCTAACTAGATTTAATTTGGAGGAAGAAGAGGATTAAATTAAAGCCGTTAAAAAAATAAGAAATTTCTTTAAACATTTTAGACATATAATCTAAAGTTAAAGTATTTTGTGTAAATAATACTAAAAGATAATAACGATAGGAATAATAGTAGATGTAAATATCATAAAAAATCAGTGTACTCAATGGCGGAACCAGGAATAATTTTCTATAGGGTCATTATTTTTTCGTAATTAGATTTTTAACGAAACAACATAAAAATTTTCGTGTCACTCAATTGGGTCGGGTCAAGTCGGGTAGGAATAGAGCATATACATAATTCGTAAGGAATTAATTCAAAACCAAACAATAACTTGTTGAGTTGTGGGTCAATTATTTAAACAAGAACTCATGTGACAGGTATGATTCATTTAAAAGTAAAAGCCAAATCAATCGTGAGTTATATAGAATATCAAAACTTACTTTAATATCAAAGAATTATGAGTCGAGGAAGAGAAATTTTCTTTTAAGGCTTCAAATCATAGAATCGTCACCTTCACATTAACAAATTTTAACCTCAAATCCATACCTTCAAATCAAAGATATAAACTTACAAAGCCTTTAAAATGTGATATCCCCTTCCTAAATCGCAAAAACACCTCATTTTCAAACAACCGTATATCTTTTTCATATAGACATCGTATCTATTTCCTATAGAGATAAGACATGGTTCTTCAACTTTTAGATAAAAACCATAATAAATTTTGAATTTTAGGGCATATTTCAAGGTTCTCTTGACCAAAAGAACTAAACCCAATCAAATGTCAATTAGCATGTGCAAATTTAAGGTTTTTTGACCTAAAGAATCAAACTCACAACAAATTTCAATCTTTTTTATCAAATTCTAGATTTTCTTAACCTATACAACAAAACCCACAACAAATAATAATTCTTGATCAAGATTTTGTGAGTTTTGATTAAGGTTTTGTAAAATGGATGGAATTGACATATATAAAGTTGTTAATAGTATAAGATTAAGGTGTTACGAACAGTTAACACAAGAATGTAAAGTTTAAAATCTGAAAGTATATCAAGTTTGAAAAAATCAACATTGAATCATATTAGGTTATTAACCCAACTACTCCAAGAGACAAATGGGATACATAACTTACCTTGAATGGAGGATTTGTCGAAACAGGGGAGCCAGAATTGTGAACGCCGATTGCCGGAGCCTGGAGGTCACCACCGGAGGTCGAAGATGCAATCATAGTGATTGTCGATTAGGTTGGAAGGAGGCTAAGATTTCAGCGCAGTTGAAACTAGCGATTGAAGGGGAAAGACTTTTTAAATTAGGGTTTCAATGTAATATATTTAAGGGTAAAATGGTAATTTTACTATTTAAAAAAAATAGTGTAAAAAATGCTTCTTGCGAGGGTCAAACACAAGACCTGAGATGTGTAGAAGCGCTAAACATACGCGTGCGACCAGTGAGCTAACACCAAGCATCTGTTTCAAATTGAATATAATAAAACTTAGGGGTTCTCCACTTGAAAATTTATAAGTTCACTCAAATTTTTGGTATTATACGGTACAATACCCTCTCAAAAATCAATGGGGTCACTTAACCCATACTAATAGCTGTAGTTCCGTCCCAAATGCACTTTCTTATTATTATTTTTAAATGTCATTAGGTTATGAGCATTCATTATGGACCATCTCATTCTCCATTATTTATAGATTTTCATTTTATTTTGCATCTATATAAGATTCCCATCTTCATCTCCAACTTTAAATTTTACAATAATAGTTATATATAAGATTAATTCACTATACATCAACTTTATATTATTTTGTAAGTATCTAAGAAAAAGAACATAATAAATTAGTGTTGATGAGTATAATAATAATATAATAATAGAGATAGCGAATGAGATACGTGAAGTTAGACTAGATTTATTAGATGATTATATTTAGAGAAATGTGACATTAGTATGGAGATGTTACGCTCTAATCTTGACATATTAACCTTTTAAAACTTAACGAAACATACTAAAATGACATATAATCAAATATTTTATATCAAATTTGTCTAAAATGCATGTGTTTATAAAAAAAGGTTTACAGTTGCTACCTTTTAAACTAGACCAGGAAAAGATTAAGACATTTAGAGGTTATATTAGAATTCCTCAACCTAGTAAAATGATTTGTTTGATACAATTTAAAAAAAAATCATAGTATCTACTTAAAAAATGCTTACATTGTGATTTACTTGACTTCTGCTTTACGTATGATCCGAAAACGACCGGATCGTTTTTTGATATGATTTACGTAGCCTTACCATATAGCTTGTGTCAATTTGTGTAAAACATGTTTTCCACAACTTCTTAGCTCTGATAAGCATAAAATTAAACAACTAAAAAGTATAAATAACGAAATGGTCCATCCGATAACATATCAAAATAGAAAATGTTTGTGACAATAATGTACTTAAATAAAAAGTAGTTCTTATTAAAAAAATGAAAAACTATATAGACTTATAGTTATAAGAGAATCCATTTTTGTTTGGGTTATATATCTGAATAATAAGTGATCCTCAGCATAAACGATTGATATGAGATAACGAAGATGTTATTAAAATAGAAAGATATCTTAAATTCAAGTATCACATATGATAATAAGAAACAAGGTTAAATCAAAAGGTTTTCTCGTTTAATGTGTTTTTTTAGGATGATCTCATGTTCAAGAGTGCGGGGGTGAACTGACGTACAAACAATCCTTCAATGATGTGTCGGCATACACCCTTAAGATTTCGTTCTCGATTGAATGTGTAAATAACCCGCCAATCAATTAATTGATATAAAAAAATAGTTTTAAGAGGAAAAGATAAGGTGCATGTGAGGAATGCAGGTCCAGCATAAGACTGAAAGAAACAACGGCCCACAACAGATCTGACGAATAATCAAGCCAGATAGTCCTACCATGAGATTCCGACACGTGTCCAACGGACCCACTTTTAATTCTTTTTCCATCATTTTCAGGTATGAAATAGCAGCGGAATTTCCGTCATTTAACGTGATTTTAAATTCTCTCTTTCGTGCAAAACATATTTATTCAATATTCTAAATATATATTGCGAAAAACTTAGATATTTGATCCCTCAAATATATAAAAAATATGTAAGCGTGTAAGAGTGTAAGACCATATTTTAAGTACCTAAATATAATAATAAAACATATTCCTGGTTCACTAAATATCTAAAATTTATAAAATAACAAATACCTTTAGTTAATCTTTTATCACATTATGTTATAAAATGACAACCCCTCTTATATAAATGTACTTAAAATATATGTTTATAACAATCTACATTTTTTAACGTCAATTATATCCTATTGCTTTTTATAAACTATACCTCATATATATTATATTTGCCTAAGATAAAACTTAGGACTTCTCATAAATAATGCTTTAAAAGAAGCCTCTTATACTCAGTCATCAACTTCATTGGTTTTTAAACAATCTATGTTTTGTTGGAGTGGTGTTCTGAACTATCTCCGATACCCAAATGAGACTTTATGAGACCGAATGTTAACCGTTGATATTGATTTTGACGTTCCAGACTTGGCTAATCAAGAAACACTATCAAAGAGGTAATCTATCACTATGAAAAACCTCTTGAGTTAAGTTGAACTTAAGACCTTCAAGATCCCAAACCTAAACCATCACCTCATGTATTAACAATCTGCTTAGTGTTAATGTTAAGTGTTACAAGTAATTTAAAGGTATTTTTATTAATTTATAATAGTGAATATAAAAAGAGTTTAAAACTTTATATTTATTCACTAGTTTAAGAAAACCGTGTATTACACAGGTTGAATACAAAAATATTAAAAACAATGAAAATCTATAATTGTAAATCAATGTTTTTAATATAAAATATGATTGAAATCTTCCTTATTATAAGTACTATGAAAATTGTTTTTTAAAACAACCGCTTTAAAAATATTATTTTAAAATTTTTTTATTATAAATTTCAAATTAAATTTTTTGTTTATAAAAATCTTACCTATTATCAACACCAATTTGAAAATTTTAAAATAAGTTTGACATTTTAGAAAAATATTTTATTTTATAAAAGTTTATTTCTTTAAAAATTAAATTAATAAAAAATATCCTTCTTAATTTATTAAAATCTAATTTAATCTAAAAAATTAAATAATAGTTTTTATAAATTAATATGATTATTTTATAAGAGAGAGAAATAAAAAAATCAAGTGAGAAAAAATATTATGTTGACACGTGTCAATCTAGTTATCATTTTCTTATAGTAAAAAAATTTTGAGTTTTTTCTCAAAATGGTGTAAATAGAAAACTTATTTATCAAAATAGTATAGTTAGAAAAATATTTATCAAAATGGTGTAGTTTTAAGATTTTATTATTTCTCATTTCTACTCTCATTGGCTTCTTAAAAATATATTTAAACCATCTTTTTTAAATATAAATTAAACATTTTAAACTTAAATAATGAAAACATCTCGTGTATCCAATCTTTATTTTACACTAGGTTAGTATCCCGTGTATTACACGGGTTGAATAAATAAATTACTAAATAATTAGTAATATAAATAAGGGCCTCGTCGAAATTATCGATTTTCTGCCCAACGCCACCACCATGGCCCTGTTATTTAAAAATCTCTAATTTATGAATTATAAAACCATGCTTTAAGATAAATTATAATTATAATCATGTATAAGTAGTTACTTTAAGTAAATAAACAATAATTTATTTTTATTAAACTTTTATTTTATAAAAAAATATGTTTTTTAAATATTTTGTTTTAAGAAAAATGTTTTTTATAAAAAAACTCCATTGTATACTGTATTTTATAAAACTTTAATTATAAAAAATGTGTTTTACATAAAAACAAGTTTTTTATTTATTAATTATATAATTTTTATTTAAAATTGGTATAAGTAATTGTTGGGTATTCTACCTAAGAAGAAATTGAAGATTTCCAACATTATTGAAATTAAAGATATTTGAAGAACAATATCAACAAAAATATTAGTTTAGGGTTTGTTTTGTAATTATTGGAAATGCTAGACTAGTATATATATTAGAACATATTATCATTGTAAAGGGTGACTAATTCACCGCTTGTTAGGGTGAATTAAGTTCATTATCAACAACAATATATCATCATCCTTCAAGGATGATGATTTCAACAACATATCAATAAACACCAATCATTAAACATGTTTGTGTTCTTCATCATGTTCATAATTATTATATTTTAGCATCTAATCATTCAAGTTCTTGTCTTTATCAATATGAATCCTAAGATCCATGCTCATTGTTCTTGTTCATATCGTGAACACTTTGATACCACCTGTGAATCCAAGGATCGCAATCAGGAATTATTAGTGTCGGTTGATGGCAAGTCAACGTTTGCGGAAACAACGTTAATTTGGTTTAATTGTTTGTAATAACTTTAATTATCAATAAATATTCAAGAACACACTAACAGAAACACAATTAATAAATAATATGTATTTTATTAAAATATGTTAATGATTACAAAATAATGAATGAATGATATCAAAGTTTGTTATGATGTGACGGCTTCTAGGGTTTGATTGAGAGACGGTGATTATCGTATTGCTATTGTTGTTGTTGTTCAATCAATCATCTAAAACCATCATCATTTAATCGAAACCTAGGATCCATATATATAGACAATGATGTTTTCGTTATAGGAAACACCGGATCTCTTGGGATTTAATTTGTGTCAGTTAAGGAATCATCGGATTTTTTGGGATTTGCATAACTGCCTTGTTGACTTGTAACACTTGCATTATACAAGTGTTTGGACTCCGCAGGAATAATGTCTTCCGTAGGAATTTGTTCTTCCGTAGGAAT
Organism: Flaveria trinervia; assembly: GCA_025506515.1. Classification (NCBI taxonomy): domain Eukaryota; kingdom Viridiplantae; phylum Streptophyta; class Magnoliopsida; order Asterales; family Asteraceae; genus Flaveria; species Flaveria trinervia. Next base: position 75,131,574 of record CM046453.1, read on the forward strand.
TTGTTCTTCCGTAGAAGTCTTGTTCTTCCGTAGAAGTCTTGTTTTCCGTAGACTTTTTGTTCTTCCGTAGGAATCTTGTTCTTCCGTAGGAATCTTGTTCTTCCGTAGAAAACGTGTACTTCCAAAGCAAACTTGTTCTTCAGTTCTGGTTGTTCATCCGCAGAAGATCTTTGGATGTAATGTTACTTGTAAGAAACATATTTACTGAAAAGCAAAATGTTCATCCGTAGATATTTCTTACACTTGGTCAGTTTCAAAAATTGACCAAGAATAATGTTTGTACTTGCAATTATCCACAACACACATATATGGGTTAGCATATATAATTAATGCATGCATAATAAATGACAATTACAAATATTATTACAAGAATTGTTTAAAGTTCTAAGACTATACAAATTGATCTAGACCTATAAGTCGTAGATCTAACAGTAATCTTATTAGTATTTAATATTACTATCAATAATACAGATAAATGAGTAATCTTATGTATAAATTTCTTGTTTATTAAAAAAATTTAGTTTGTAATTATTATGGTTGTTTAAGACTGTTTTTAAAAAATCACCTTTTATATTTTTTTCAAAAATAACTGTTTTAAAGTATTTTGTTTCAAACGATTTAATGTTTTTGAAATTTCATATAATATAAAAGTTTTAATTTTTTATTATTTCTATTTTAGTAAAAAGATGTAATTTTTAATTCCCTTAATAAAATATATTTTTAAAAAGATAACTTGTTTTTAAAAAAAATAAGAGAGAGAAATATAGTAATTAATAAATTTAATATTTAATAAGAGAGAGAAATTAATTTGAGTATTTAAATTACAAGAATACTCTTTTGGATGGAAAATTATATAAAGATGTGTATAATAAGGACATTTGGCAAAAAAATGAGTTAGATGAAGACATGTGGCAAAAAAACATTATTTTATATAGATTTATAGATTACAGATTATAGATTTATAGATTATAAATGATAAATTTGCATAGTTATTAACTAGGATAGTCTAATTTTGCTTTGAAACTCTAACTTTGTCATTTTTGTTTACTATTTAACAATGCTAAAAGTTACACTTTTTACAAATGTTATAGTTCTCTATTATTTTTATATGATATATTGAAAAAGGATAGAGTCATGTGTTTAATAGTCTCAGACTATAAATGTTAATATTTTAAAATAACGATCAGAGTATGATCATAATCAATGTTTGAAATCCAAAATAATATTGATACGCTTTTACACCAACGTTATTTAAAACTACAATGACGTAACACGCCATAAACGATGATCGGAATCATGACCTGTTGGGTCCTCACCGATCTAAACTCAACGATGGCGTGAAGACACCCATGGGTATAATCCCATAATTTAATTAATTACAAAAAGTTATCGCATGCAGACCTATTTATGGGTTTTGAATTGTTTTAACTTTTTATTAAATATTTTTGCTGTTTCTATCCCTTGGTTTGTTAAGGGAAGAAAAAGTTGGATTGGTTTAAGTATTTTTGAGTTTTTATTATTCTAGTTTCTATTAAGAAAAATTAAAGAAAAAAAATTCGACCTAAAAAGCTATACAAAATAGAAAATATTTCTTTTAACACACTGCACATAAATAACGTTTCTATAACCCATGTTGAAAGAAATTAATAATTTTTTTTGGAAAACTAAAAAGAAATCTATTTTAAAACATTTTTAAAATTTAAAGATATAATCTCTAAAAGAACTAAGAAAACATTTAAAAAATTCTTTTGTAAAGTAGTGAATGAAAATAGAAGTGAGAAAATAAGAAAGTCTCAAATTACACTAATTTGGTAAATTCTTTTCCAACTACACTATTTTAGTAAATAAAATTTTCAACTACACTATTTTAGTTAAAAATTGTTTTCTACCGGTTTAAAAGAAACGTTTAATGCTTCTTGAAGTAGTACAATTATAATAATTTAGACTATAAATTAATGGTTGAGAATGAACTTTCCTAAATATTTTTTATATGGAGGATACTAAAGGGTTTCATAAGTTTATGCATTTTGAAACCAAAATAAGATAATTATATATTGGTTGTATACTCATATTTGACTTTTTTTAGCCTTCTGTCTTTTTCCGTATTCTTTGAAGAAAGAAAAAACGAAAGCAAAGTTATTTGGTGAAAAAAACACACTTGCTAAATGCTTATAGTTGGAACGTCTCACGAACTAGATTTATAAGTTTTTATAAAAACAAAGTATAAAAGTATATTAATGCTAATTCCTTTCAAGTTCGTTTATATTCTCTATGACTGCTATATGTTGACATATACTTCATTATATAATAATATATTTACACTAAAAGTTTATTTAAGCCTAAAAAGAATCTAGAACCAACACATGTCATTTAATAAATTTTAGTTACGAACAGCGTAACAAGTTTGCATACAAAGCGAGACAAAAATAATAGGTTTATATAAGCTTTTCATTTTAGAGCGAATTTGGGTATTGGTTTTCTGTCATGTATATATCAATTTATTATATTTTATAACCTCTACATAAGTAAGTAAACTCTATAAATAATAACACTTGTCAATTGGGTTGCATGATAGCATAGTAGTAAAAATCAAAAACTGTTTACATAATACAAAGTTTTAAATCTTGACATGAGTTATATTAGTGCTAGATCTAGTTTATAAGTATGAATATATTTGTGTGTGAGTTGAGGTTTTAAAAAAAATAAAAAGAGACCTTGAAATAGAGATAACATGGTGACAAAAAATAACACATATTAAATCTTAGTACTTCACGAATTTTATGTATGAATCATTAAAATATATAAATTTACAATTAAATGCCGGCTTAGGATCCTATGATTGACATAACTTCCCACTTTAATTAAGCCTTTATGGAAATTTATTGAATTAGTGAATCAATTGTTGACAAATTCATCACAATCACAAAAGTTATAAGAATTCAATTTAACTTGTGGACTCAGAGAATCATTTGGCCGATCGTGAGCACGACAGTTTTCTGAATATTGATGTAGATTAGTGTTAATTATTGATTATTAATATAAAGAGACTAATTAAACTCAGTAAACTATAAATAAAATAATATGCCGATTAATCCGTGTTGATAGATTCTAACAACGTGTTTAGTTTAAGATAATATCTTAATTAAATTTGCAACCCGTTGATTAGACGGTATGTTATAGTTTACATGTTTATTTATGTACATGTACAATTATTCTATTTTAATTGAGTGTTATTAATGGTTGATTATATGTGTGGTATATCTTTCATGTATAATCATGTAACATGTGTAATTTATCTAGGTGCATTTAGTCGACACACGTCACCTCTCTCCTTCTTGCCTCTAGTTATGTTGTGACTAGCTCACGCACTTTGACACGTTTATTTGACACAATAAACATGTTAGGATTTATCTTCTAATTGAGAAACACGTAGAAAATTAAAGTAATTTACATAACATGAAAGCTAAATAACGCATATCTTTTTAAAAAAGGGTATACTTTATATGAAGGTCTATTTGACCGTTATAAGTCAATTTTAAGTATTGCCCCTTCACGATACGGGAGATAACCGTTATCATATATAGACGTGTGACGTGCGAGAAACATGAGGAACACAAGTAGGCCAGTAATTGATGATTGTTTTTGTAAGTGTGTAGTATATAAATAAGTCGCACTCGTTGATAATAGAAACATGATTTTGTTAAAAAAATTCCACTTTTTTATATTTATAATGATAGCAAGCGGCATACATCAATATGAATACACAAATTTAACGCATAATATACACACTATCAAAACATGATTTTAGGAAATGTAATCTTATATAGTTCTGTTTATAAGGAATATTTATAAATTTGCCTTGTTGTATAGTTCATAATAATTTTTGGTAGTTTAAAACATTAAACAATCTACCAAGATCAAAAGTCATATTTTGTTAATTATTAAAAACACTACAGATTATGCTGTACAGCTCATGAGAGCGGTCAACCGATGCCCCCTCCCAGAAGGCCTGCTGAATAGACCTATAGGAGTGCATGGTGTAGATATCACCTTGTAGATCCTGGATCGCTTGAGGAAAGCTATGATCCCCGCAAACTCAGCACCATTCCGAGTTGTAGAATCTAAATGAGCACATACGTTGTGCTGGGGTTGATGGACCATCTGTCCGCCATCAATCTATAACACAAGACACGTAGACATTAGATAACCACACAACACAAATTACTTCCAATTAACTTGGTTGAATTCATTCTGGTTCATTCATGCGATTGAACCATGCGACTGTGCTTAGTCGGTTGACTTGGCATGCGACTAGATTCAGTCGGGTGGCTGAGCAGGCGACTGAGTTCAATCGGTTGACTGAGCCTGCGATTGGTTCAGTCAGCCGACTAGGCTTATCCGTATGATCCATTCGGCCGATTGAGCCATTCGACCAGCTCAATCATGCGATTGGAGTTCATCCTGGTGTCCAGTCGCATGACCCACTGTTCGATCGACTGAGATTCGAAAATGAACCAATTCTTGAAATTAGACGTCGAGTAATGGTTCTTTAAACTCGCATTCATTATACTAATAACCTAATATCCTTTATTTCAATATTTTACTTGTTTAGTTAGGTCATTAGTTCATTTAAAGTCTCAGGTCTTGTTAGGTTCAAATTCTTGATTTTGGAGTCTAATCGACGGAGATTTTTGCATGTTCACACCGCATTTTACCTATATAATCACCAACAAACCAGAATATGCGAATAAGCAAGCATTTTGGGTCCGAGGGAATTTTGGCAGAGTAATGGTAGGCTGTGCGATTTTAGGGCGATTGGGGGTGATGAGTTGAATGCGATCGACTGTGGCCCTATTTATACTGAATCTAATTTCAATCGGCCGACTGGACCCATTCGCTCAGTTCATTCGGGTGAATGGACCTCAGTCGTGCGATTGGCTCAATTGATCATATTCAGTTGGCTGACTGGATTTTAGTCCGGCGACTGACTCATTCGCATAGTTCCATTTGGTCGACTGGCTCATTCTGATAAGCCATTCAAGTGAATGGTTCATACTCATGTGCCATTCGGCTGTTTAGTGCATGAGTATGGTCCATTCATATGGTTGGTCCATACTCATGGTCCCGTCGTACGATTGGATCATACTCATGATTTTGACTTTATGACCATTTCTCACTTAAACCCTTTTTTAACTTTTGATTAAACTTTATGAGCATTTGATCATCTCAGACATGATCATTTTAACTTGAAAAACCTTATGACCACCTTAGACGTGATCCTTCTAAGCAATTTGTCACCTCAGACGTGACTGATTTTACCTTTGAAAACACGTGTGGTCACCTCAGACATGACCCTTTTCGATGATTAACTCCCCTAATGAATTCCATAGCGTAGTCCGATATCAAACAAACTGAATTGACTAAATTTAAACAAAATAAAAGACTTAAACTGAAATACAAAACTAAAACTTATTTTTAACGTTTTGTGTGAGGTGTAAATCCTAAGATATTAATCTAATGGATTCGGTTCCGGAATAGGCAACTTCAATATATTTTGACCATAACTGGACCAATTTAGTTTGTGTTGGACCAAAAGAACCAATGAGCCTGATCAGAGAAACCTCTAAGTCCCACAGGACATCACAACAGCTGAAGAAGACCTGATCAGCTGTTCTACAAAGTCTGAAGAATACAACTGCTGAAGTATTTCTGAAGTACTGAAGACAAAGACTGAGACAACAGCTGAAGATCTAAAGTCTGAAGACTTCAACAAGTACTGAAGACAAAGACTGAAGATCAACAGCTGAAAGACAAAGTCTGATGTTCAAGTACTGAAGACATCAGCTGATGCTAACAGCTGATGACAACAGCTGAAGAGGGCTTCTTCAGTTGTTGTGATGGTTTTTTTCTTCATCAGTAGTTTTCTTTTCCTTTCAGTAGTTTGTTTACTTTTCTGTAGTTTTGTTTCCTTTTCAGTACTTGTAAACAACTGAAGAGGTTGTTCTTCAGTTGTTGTAGTATCAGTAGTTTTATGTTTTCAGTAGTTGTAAATAAGATGTTTAACACTTAGGAACATTTGTAAGAAGATGTCAGTTGTTGACATCTTCAGTAGTTATTAAACATCAGTAGTTATAAAACGGTTACATGTCACTTTCAAGTGACATCAGCCTACGTCATTCTTTCCTTTATAAGGAAGGATGACTCACCTGTATCGTGCCATTGAGGCCAACAATCTTAATGCAATATTCCTTTTGTCAGATATTTCTCTCTCTATAACAAAATTCTTTTATCGCTTTATATAGAATGTTCTTGCTTGAATTTGTCTAATTCTGAGCTATTCCGCTGCTATATCTGTTCAATCGATTAAACCAAGAGGCTGAGATCCTAAAAATGGTATCAGAGCAGGTTAATCATTGATCGATCTAACAATTGATCATTGAAACTGTTCAATCGCTCTAAGTTTGATCGAATTAGCAAATTCGCAAGGATCTGTTATAGAGATTGAGAGTGTATCGCTTCTGGCCGTTTTATTTGAGGTTCTGTGTGGTTCTGAGCTAAATTTATTGTGATTTTACTTGAAACTGTCTGATTTTCACAATGACTACTTCTTCAAATGATCCTTTCAATACTGGATCCTCTACCAAGCCTCCGATCTTGGTGAGGAATGACTATAACATTGGCAGAGAAGATTGCTCCATCACCTGTCTGTCAATAGCTCAGGTTGTTGGACATCTGTGGTACATGGACCACATAAGCCAATGGTGAATGATCCGGAACTAACCAGTTGGTTCCAAAGAAGAAGGATCAATACTCCGATGAGGACAAGAAGTTGTTTGAAATCGATGCAAAAGCCCATGGAATTTTGGCTATGGCTATTCCTAATGAGATTTACTCTGGCTTCTGCATTGTGAGTCTGCTCATGACCTCTGGAAAGCCATCAAAGAACAATTTGGTGGTACTGATGAGGTTTTAGCAAACAACAGGGAAATCCTCGCCCAACATATGAGACTTTCTCTCATAGAAAGGGTGAGACTCTGACTCCACAATTTGAGCGGTTTTCATGTTTAATCTCTGAATTGAAAATGGTTAAACATGAATATACCAAGAGTCAGATGAACCATAGATTCCTAAGATCACTGCCTGAGAGATGGAACACATATACCATTGTTCTACGCTCAAATGCTGATGTTGATCGCCTATCTCTCACCCAACTTCATGGGAAACTTCTTACATTCGAGAGAGAGATAGAGCAGAAAAGGAAATTGGTTTCATCTGGCAAGCTTACTGAGGATTTTGTCCAAGGGAACACTGCCCTGATTGGACATCAAGAGTCAGAATATGCGTCATCTGAAAGCCAGTATGATGAGCATATTGATTTCTCTACAAACACTTCTGAGCCTGCCTTTGTGAGTGTTGATAGTTATTCTGCTGGTAGTAATAGTGACAATCTATGTTTCATCATGGATGATCTCAAGGGGATTGCTGATGATGACTTAGAAGAGATGGATATTTTGAGCCAAATGGCCTTGATAAATATCCGATCTCAGAAGTTCTACAAAAGAACTGGAAGGAAATTCCCAGGACTCTCTGGCAAAACCAAAGTTGGTTTTGACAGAGTAAGTTGAGTGCCATAAATGCCACAGGCTTGGACACTTTGCAAGAGAATGTAGATCATCTGGATCTAACTCTCCTGCACCTTTTGTGACTTTCCCTGGCAATAGTCAACAAAACAGAGGGCAACAACCTGTCAATTCTGGTTATCATCATCAACCACCATCTCCTGCATATTTTGTTCCACAGGGGCCAATGCCATATCCATACCCCTGCTATTACATGCCACAACCAGGCCAGGTTCAAGCACCCACTGCTCAGCAACCACATGCACTCCCTGAGCTCAACCATCCCAATCTCATCAACCTAATCAACTTCAACAACACAGCTTCTTCACACCAGGAGTTGTTGACTGGAGCAGCTTACACAGATGATGTGTCTGGTAATGAACATTGTTCTCAGTGCTGGTCAACATGGTGGTGAGCATCCTTTTGGAAATCTAGCTCTCATGACTTTGGAATCCTCTTATGGATCATCCTCAAGTACCTCTTCAACACAGGTATCACAGGTATCCTCTGAGGCTAAGGCCAAATTATGTTCTGAAACTTGCATAGCAGCATTTGCCTCTATTAGAGAAGCAAATGTGGCTTTAATCAATAAAAATGTAGAGCTAGAACAAATAATTTCCAAAAATAAGGCTGAGTTTGAGTCTGTGCTGAAAGAGAAAACTGATGAGATTTTAAATTAAAATGCCAAATCTCTGATGATAAGGCTAGGAGGATGTACTCTTAGAGAAGTACAAAGACCTCAAAGATACTCTTGCTGTCACCCAAGTAGAGTGTGATCGATGGGTACAATCTTGCAAGGGCTTTGAAATGCTTCTTAGTAAGCAAACAGCTTCCAATGTGAAGTTTGGAATTGGTTATAATCACACTGCTCCTCCTACAGATTTTGCTTCAAGAGCAGGAGTAGAATCTGATGGAGAAAGTAATGACCACTCCACCTCATCATGTGATTCACTACTTGATAAAGCACCATCAGTAGTTGAAGTCAGTAGTAATCCCTCTGTGAACCTATCAGCTGATATTGATGGTTCAACTGCTGACACTCACATGATCAATGAGTTGATCAACCCAAGTGTTATCCCTAGAAGTACTGAGGGTACTGGAGAGCAGGGGATAACATCTGGAGTTCAAATCCCAATAACTGACAGCACTAAAGAGAAGAAACTGTCAGTAGGAAGGATTTGAAGCCTACTAAGGGAGTTGACAAGAAGGCAAAAAGTGCTTCTAAACTGCTGAAGAGCAAGTCTTCAGTAGTTTCATCTTCTTCAGTTGATGATCAACAGAAGATGAAGAAGAAACCATGTGAATATATGGTCTATTCAATCATCTCACAGATGATTGTTGGTACAAAAAGGATCCAAACTCAAACAAAAGGAGAAAATTAAAGAAAACACTTGGCTAAAATGAAACTGAGTTTGAGTCCAATTTTGTACCAAGCACATCAAATCTGTTACTCCTATGTCCAAAAAGAAATCTAAAAGGGAAGGAGTGCAACAGGCAACAGCTGAGTTGCTCAAAGAAGATGGTGCACACAAAACTCATCATCAAACACCAATACCAATGTGTCGAAGAGCTGAAAGCTCTTTCCCAGAATCAGACACAGCTGGTAATGATGGTTCAACCTGTTGGGAAGAGTTAACCACTTGATGGCCCTGTGTTGAAACCCCAGAAAAGAGATCCAAGCCAAAGGATTCCTCTTCTACACCATCTCCTTCACCTCAAGCTATTGTGCCCAATAAACCTGTTATTTACCATCTAGTGATGAGACAGGCCAAAACCCACGTTTGGGTTGTCTCCAAAACTAACTGATTGTTTTAATGCAGTTTCTTTCTTCAACATGCCAAAGTAGCATCTGGTATGTAGACAGTGGGGGATCTATGCATATGCTGGGAACAACTCACTTCTTAATGACTACTCTCCAGAAGGAGGGTTTTGTTTCCTTTGGCAATGATGCAAGAGGTTACATCATCGGGAAGGGCTTTGTTTCCAATGGGGAAATAGGTTTGATGATGTCACCATGTGGAAAATCTCAAGTATAACCTCTTGAGTGTCAGTCAATTGTGTGACAAAGGCCATGTTGCCCTTTTCACAAGCCAGAACTGCAGGATTCTATCATCCAAGTTCTGAGTTTGATTGACAAGGTATTGGATGCTCACACTCTCCTGAAGGCCAACAGGACAGGAAGAGTGTATGCCTTAGATCTTTCCAAGAAAATAGATCTCAAAGGCTATCCTTGCCTATTTTCCTCTCCTCTCCTCAAGATCTAATCTATGGCATAGAAGGCTGGGACATGTTAACTTCAAGAACATGAATCAGCTGATACACCATAGTTTAGTAAGGGGAATGCCTATGAAGGATTTCAAGTGTGAAAACAACTGCACTGCTTGTTTGAAAGGAAAACAGCACAAGGTTCATTCCCCTATTGAAGAACCAAGTCCACTGCCTGCTTACAACTTCTTCACAGGATCTCTTTGTCCTGTGAGAGTGATGAGCATGGCAAAGAAGAAATACTGTCTGGTAATTGTGGATGATTACTCCAGATTTTGTATGGACTTTCTTTCTACATTCAAAGGATAAGTTGCACAGAAGATCATAAACTTTGTGTTGTATGCTGAGAAGCAGTATTCTCTCTCAGTCAGTGTATTAGAAGTGACAATGGAACAGAATTCATGAACAATACCCTTGATGAGTCTACTACCTTCCAAGGAATAAAGAGGCGGTTTAGTATTCCAAGAACTCCTGAACAGAATGGAGTTGTGGAGAGAAAGAACAGGACCCTCATTGAAGCTGCAAGGTCTATTTTGGCTGATTCTGGACTGTTGGACCAAAAGAACCAATGAGCCTGATTAGAGAAACCTCTAAGTCCCACAGGACATCACAACAGCTGAAGAAGACCTGATCAGCTGTTCTACAAAGTCTGAAGAATACAACTGCTGAAGTACTTCTGAAGTACTGAAGACAAAGACTGAGACAACAGCTGAAGATCTAAGTCTGAAGACTTCAACAAGTACTGAAGACAAAGACTGAAGATCAACAGCTGAAAGACAAAGTCTGATGTTAAAGTACTGAAGACATCAGCTGATGTTAACAGCTGATGACAACAGCTGAAGAGGGCTTCTTCAGTTGTTGTGATGGTTTTTCTTCTCAGTAGTTTTCTTTTCCTTTTAGTAGTTTGTTTACTTTTCTTTTCAGTACTTGTAAACCACTGAAGAGTTTTTCTTCAGTTGTTGTAGTATCAGTAGTTTTATGTTTTTCAGTCGTTGTAAATAAGATGTTTAACACTTAGGAACATTTGCAAGAAGATGTCAGTTGTTGACATCTTCAGTAGTTGTTAAACATCAGTAGTTATCAAACGGTTACATGTCACTGTCAAGTGACATCAGCTACGTCACTCTTTCCTTTATAAGGAAGGATGACTCACCTGTAATCGTGCCTTTGAGGCCGACAATCTTAATGCAATATTCCTTTTGTCGGATATTTCTTTCTCTATAACAAAATTCTTCTATTGTTTTATATCGAATGTTCTTGCTTGAATTTGTCTAATTCTGAGCTATTCCGCTGCTATATCTGTTCAATCGATTAACCAAGAGACTGAGATCCTAACAATGGTATCAGAGCAGGTTAATCATTGATCGATCTAACAATTGATCATTGAAACTGTTCAATCGCTCTAAGTTTAATCGAATTAGCAAATTCGCAAGGATCTATTATAGAGATTGAGAGTGTATCGCTTCTGGCCGTTTTATTTGAGGTTTTGTGGTTTCTGAGCTAAATTTATTGTGATTTTACTTGAATCTGTCTGATTTTACACAATGACTACTTCTTCGAATGATCCGTTCAATACTGGATCCTCTACCAAGCCTCCGATCTTGGTGAGGAATGAGTATAACTTTGGCAGAGAAGATTGCTCCATCACCTGTCTGTCAATAGCTCAGGTTGTTGGACATCTGTGGTACATGGACCACATAAGCCAATGGTGAATGATCCGGAAACAAATCAGTTGGTTCCAAAGAAGAAGGAGCAATACTCCGATGAGGACAAGAAGTTGTTTGAAATCGATGCAAAAGCCCATGGAATTTTAGCTATGGCTATTCCTAATGAAATTTACTCTGGGCTTCTGCATTGTGAGTCTGCTCATGACTTCTGGAATGCCATCAAAAACAATTTGGTGGAACTGATGAGTTTTAGCAAACAACAGGAAATCCTCGCCCAACAATATGAGACTTTCTCTCATAGAAAGGGTGAGACTCTGACTCAACAATTTGAGCGGTTTTCATGTTTAATCTCTGAATTGAAATGGTTAAACAGGAATATACCAGGAGTCAGATGAACCATAGATTCCTAAGATCACTGCCTGAGAGATGGAACACATATACCATTGTTCTACGCTCAAATGCTGATGTTGATCGCCTATCTCTCACCCAACTTCAGGGAAACTGCTTACATTTGAGAGAGAGATAGAGCAGAAAAGGAATTGGTTTCATCTGGCAAGCTTACTGAGGATTTTGTCCAAGGAACACTGCCCTGATTGGACATCAAGAGTCAGAATATGCGTCATCTGAAAGCCAGTATGATGACATATTGATTTCTCTACAAACACTTCTGAGCCTGCCTTTGTGAGTGTTTATAGTTATTCTGCTGGTAGTAATAGTGACAATCTATGTTTCATCATGGATGATCTCAAGGGTTGCTGATGATGACTTAGAAGAGATGGATATTTTGAGCCAAATGCCTTGATAAATATCCGATCTCAGAAGTTCTACAAAAGAACTGGAAGGAAATTCCCAGGACTCTCTGGCAAAACCAAAGTTGGTTTTGACAAGAGTAAGTTGAAGTGCCATAAATGCCACAGGCTTGGACACTTTGCAAGAGAATGTAGATCATCTGGATCTAACTCTCCTGCACCTTTTGTGACTTTCCCTGGCAATAGTCAACAAAACAAAGGGCAACAACCTGTCAATTCTGGTTATCATCATCAACCACAATCCCCTGCATATTTTGTTCCACAGGGGCCAATGCCATATCCATACCCCTGCTATTACATGCCACAACCAGGCCAGGTTCAAGCACCCACTGCTCAGCAACCACATGCACTCCCTGAGCCTCAACCATCCCAATCTCATCAACCTAATCAACCTCAACAACACAGCTTCTTCACACCAGGAGTTTTTGACTGGAGCAGTTTACCATGATGTGTCTGGTAATGAACAATTGTTCTCAGGTGCTGGTCAACATGGTGGTGAGCATCCTTTTGGAAATCTAGCTCTCATGACTTTGGAATCCTCTGATGGATCATCTTCAAGTACCTCTTCAACACAGGTATCACAGGTATCCTCTGAGGCTAGGCCAATTATGTTCTGAAACTTGCATAGCAGCATTTGCCTCTATTAGAGAAGAAATGTGGCTTTAATCAATAAAATGTAGAGCTAGAACAAACAATTTCCAAAATAAAGCTGAGTTTGAGTCTGTGCTGAAAGAGAAAACTGATGAGATTTATAAATTAAAATGCCAAATCTCTGATGATAAGGCTAGGGAGGATGTACTCTTAGAGAAGTACAAAGACCTCAAAGATACTCTTGCTGTCACCCAGGTAGAGTGTGATCGATGGGTACAATCTTGCAAGGGCTTTGAAATGCTTCTTAGTAAGCAAACAGCTTCCAATGTGAAGTTTGGAATTGGTTATAATCACACTGCTCCTCCTACAGATTTTGCTTCAAGAGCAGGAGTAGAATCTGATGGAGAAAGTAATGACCAATCCACCTCATCATGTGATTCACTACTTGATAAAGCACCATCAGTAGTTGAAGTCAGTAGTAATCCCTCTGTGAACCTATCAGCTGATATTGATGGTTCAACTGCTGACACTCACATGATCAATGAGTTGATCAACCCAAGTGTTATCCCTAGAAGTACTAAGGGTACTGGAGAGCAGGGGATAACATCTGGAGTTCAAATCCCAACGACTGACAGCACTGAAGAGAAAGAACTGTCATAGGAAGGATTTGAAGCCTACTAAGGAAGTTGACAAGAAGGCAAAAAGTGCTTCTAAACTGCTGAAGAGCAAGTCTTCAGTAGTTTCATCTTCTTCAGTTGATGATCAACAGAAGATGAAGAAGAAACCATGTGAAATATGTGGTCTATTCAATCATCTCACAGATGATTGTTGGTACAAAAAGGGATCCAACTCAAACAAAAGAGAAAAATTAAAGAAAACTTGGCTAAAATGAAACTGAGTTTGAGTCCAGTTTGTACCAGCAGCATCAAATCCTGTTACTTCTATGTCCAAAAAGAAATCTAAAAGGGAAGGAGTGCAACAGGCAATAGCTGAGGTTGCTCAAAAGAAGATGGTGCAACACAAGAACTCATCATCAAACACCAATACCAAAGTGTCTGAAGAGCTGAAAGCTCTTTCCCAGAATCAGACACAGCTGGTAATGATGGTTCAACTCTGTTGGGAAGAGTTAACCAACTTGATGGCCCTGTGTTGAAACCCCAGAAAAGGAGATCCAAGCCAAAGGATTCCTCTTCTACACCATCTCCTTCACCTCAAGCTATTGTGCCCAATAAACCTGTTAGTTTACCATCTATTGATGTGACCAGGCCCAAACCAAAAAGTTTGGGTCTCCAAATTAACTGATTGTTTATTAATGCAGGTCTCTTCAACATGCCAAAGTAGCATCTGGTATGTAGACAGTGGGGGATCTATGCATATGACTGGGAACAACTCACTTCTTAATGACTACTCTCCAGGAAGGAAGGGTTTTGTTTCCTTTGGCAATGATGCAAGAGGTTACATCATCGGGAAGGGCTTTGTTTCCAATGGGAAATAAGGTTTGATGATGTCAACCATGTGGAAAATCTCAAGTATAACCTCTTGAGTGTCAGTCAATTGTGACAAAGGCCATGTTGCTCTTTTCACAAGCCAGAACTGCAGGATTCTGTCATCCAAAGTTCTGAGTTTGATTGACAAGGTATTGGATGCTCACACTCTCCTGAAGGCCAACAGGACAGGAAGAGTGTATGCCTTAGATCTTTCCAAGAAAATAGATCTCAAGGTCATCCTTGCCTATTTTCCAAGGCCTCTCCTCAAGAATCTAATCTATGGCATAGAAGGCTGGGACATGTTAACTTCAAGAACATGAATCAACTGATACACCATAGTTTTAGTAAGGGGAATGCCTATGAAGGAGTTCAAGTGTGAAAACAACTGCACTGCTTGTTTGAAAGGAAAACAGCACAAGGTTTCATTTCCACCTATTGAAGAACCAAGTCCACTGCCTGCTTACAACTTCTTCACATGGATCTCTTTGGTCCTGTGAGAGTGATGAGCATGGCACAGAAGAATACTGTCTGGTAATTGTGGATGTTACTCCAGATTTTATGGACTTTCTTCTACATTCAAAGGATGAAGCTGCACAGAAGATCATAAACTTTGTGTTGTATGCTGAGAAGCAGTATTCCCTCTCAGTCAAGTGTATTAGAAGTGACAATGGAACAGAATTCAGGAACAATACACTTGATGAGTTCTACCTTTCCAAGGGAATAAAGAGGCAGTTTAGCATTCCAAGATCTCCTGAACAGAATGGAGTTGTGGAGAGAAAGAACAGGACCCTCATTGAAGCTGCAAGGTCTATGTTGGCTGATTCTGGACTGCCATTGACCTTTTGGGCTGAAGCTGTCAACACAGCATGCTATGTGCAAATAGAGTGCTGATAAATCAGAGGTTGATGAAGACTCCATATGAAGTTCTGCATCATTTGGCCCCTCTAATTTCATTCTTTAGAGCATTTGGGTGTCCCTGTTTCATTCTCAACACAAAGGATCAGCTCCAGAAATTTGATCCTAAGGTGGATGCAGGGTACTTTGTTGGTTATTCATCAACTTGCAAGGCATACAGAGTCTTCAACTACAGAACAAAGATGGTTGAAGAGACTCTACATGTCAAGTTCAATGAATCTCCAAAGGACAAGATTCCACAAAGCCCTGTGGAGCTCTTTGATTTGGACATACTGCAATATGTTCCTTATCAATCTCCTACTGTTGCTCCTGTCAACAGTTTCACCACCTGGTGTTACTACTGAAGATGATGATGATAGTAGTAATCACCTCTTCAGGTTTAGTGACCAACTGCCTGAGTCCTCTAAACCTGATGCTCCTGTAGCTCCAGCAGCACCATCCACAACAAATGCTGATGAGATTTCTGCATCCTCAACTTCATTTGAGTTGCCACCATCTTCATGGTTTCAAAGAATCTGCATCAACATCTGCTGCTGCTGAAGATCCTACAAACACTTGCACAGATTTGATTGTTTACCAAGAGCTGAAAAATCACCCAATCTCAAATCCTTGGTGATATCAATGCTGGTGTTTCAACCAGAAGCCAGTTGTCCAATTTCTGCTTCTATGCTCTCTTCATCGGTCAGCTAGAACCAAAGAACTATCATGTAGCTTTGAGAGACAAGGATGGGTTGAAGCCATGCATCTTGAGCTTCTTCAGTTTAAGAAACAGCAAGTGTGGGAGCTTGTTCCTCTACCCCCAGGTAAGTGTGCAATAGGCACTAAATGGGTGTTTAGGAATAAAACTGATGAAAATGGGCTAATTGTTAAGAACAAGGCCAGACTAGTTGTGCAGGGGTTTGCACAAGAAGAAGGTATTGATTATGATGAAACCTTTGCCCCTGTAGCCAGACTGGAGGCAATTAGATTGTTTTTAGCCTATGCTGCACTCCACAATCTTAAAGTTTTTCAAATGGATGTCAAAAGTGCTTTTCTATATGGTACAATAAAAGAAGAAGTTTATGTGTGTCAACCACCCGGCTTTGAGGATAATAAGCACCCAGAATGGGTATATAAGCTTGATAAAGCTCTTTATGGGTTGAAACAAGCACCTAGAGCCTGGTATGAGACCTTATCAAACTTTCTTCTACAGAATAATTTTCACTAGAGGCTCCATAGATAAAACTTTATTTATTAAGAAGGTGGATCCGCATAAGCTACTTGTTCAAATTTATGTTGATGATATTATATTTGCATCCTCTGATCCTCAATTGTGTGAGGATTTCCAAACCTTAATGCAACAGAAGTTTGAAATGAGTGCAATGGGAGAATTACAGTTCTTTCTAGGTTTGCAAATCAAACAAAAAGCTGATGGAATTTTCATTCATCAGTCTAAATACACAAAAGATCTTTTGAATAAGTTTGATTTACAAAACTGTAAACCCTGTTCTACTCCCATGTGAAACACCACACAATTGGATGTTGATCAAAAAGGTAAAGGTGTTGATGAAACCCTTTACAGATGTATGATTGGTTCCTTGATGTATTTAACAGCTTCTAGACCAGATATTATGTTTGCTACATGTGTTTGTGCTAGATTTCAGGCTGCACCTAAAGAGTCTCATCTGATTGCAGTCAAGAGGATCTTTAGATATCTGCAAGGTACACAATCTCTAGCTTATGGTATTCCACTGGACATTCTTGCAAATTAGTTGCTTTTTCTGATAGTGACTATGCAGGGTGTAAGTTGACCAGAAATCAACTTCTGGTGGATGTCAATTCCTAGGCAACTGTTTGATTTCTTGGCAGAGTAAGAAACAAACATCTGTTGCTACATCCACTGCTGAAGCCGAGTACATTGCTGCTGCAAGTTGTACATCCCAAATACTCTGGCTTCAGAATCACTTTTGGATTATGGCATTACAGAGACTAAGACTCCATTATTAATGGATAGTGCTTCAGCTCTTTGCATTGTCAAAAATCCAGTCCAGCATTCTAGGACCAAACATATTGAATTAGACATCATTTTATAAGAGATTGTTTTGAAAAGGGTCTAATTAATCCTATGTTTGTGCCTAGTGCTGATGAGCTTGCAAACATTTTTACTAAGCCTTTGGATAGTTCAACTTTCCACAACCTGGTGTTAAGGCTTGGTATGCTGCAGCTAGAATAAGTGACAACTACTGATGATCTCAGTAATTACTGATGATCATTGGTAACCATGTCACATATAAGTACTGATGAGTTTTTACCCTCAGTAGTTTTTTATAACTACTGAAGGCTAAATGCTTTAAGTACTGTACTTTATCTGTTCTAACTACTGATGTAGTTACAACTACTGAAATCAGTAGAACAGATAAGTACTGATGTCCTATGAAACAACTGAAAACAGCAAAAAGGCTGATAAGTAAGTGTTGAGGACAGTATGAAACAGCTGAAAGGCTATGAATTGACGACAACAACTGATGAGTACTCTCTCTTCAGTAGTTCACAAACTGCTGTTTCTTCATAAACAACTGAAGCAATACCATGTTTTCAGTAGTTTCACAACTACTGATGACTAACACCAAGTCTTCAGTTGTTTACAACAACTGATGGCAAAACCACGGTCTTCAGTAGTTTCACAACTACTGATGACTAATACCAAGTCCTCAGTTGTTTCAACATCTGAAGTCCAACTTGTCTTCAGTAGTTTTTAAAACTACTGATGCTAAATCAGAGACTTCAGTTGTTTCAACGTCTGATTGTAAACACCATGTCTTCAGTTGTTTTATAACTGCTAACCACACCAATACCATCAGTCGTTTCAAACCTCTGAAAGTTAATACCACGTTATCAGTTGTTTCAAATACTGATGACTAACACCAAAACCTTCAGTCGTTTCATAACCCGTACCCTATATATACATGATCCCTCTTTCAGAGTTTTTCATTCTTTCACGACCTAAAATTTCAAAAGCTCTGAAAACCTTTCACCTCATTAATGGCGACCATGCAACTCAAGCCTCGACACAACTGTGTCGCATACCTCACTAAATCGCCCTTCTGGACCAAATTCGATAATGCTATAGATCTTATGGTCCAATCACCACTGAAAACGGCTTTCCTCTTAAATCCAATCATTTTTGCCGATTCGCTACATCAGTTTTGGACGAATGCGACCGTTAATGGAGAATCTATCCATTCGTCCATCAACTCTCATACGGTGGTCATCTCTACTGCTACCATCCGCCAGATATTACTATTAGATGATGCTGCCTACCCTGTTGGATATCCTAAGCGCCAACTTGATCTTTCATTTGGACACATGGATATCAAGGTGATCTTAGTGCTTCGACCATCCTGAAAAAACATTTTCCAGATGCTGAACGCTGATATTTCATATGGTAAATGTTTGCCTGGCCCCGAAGACTTCTTCTTGGGATCAACTGTCTTCAAGATGGCACAGGTACTGTTCTCTATCCTTGAACAAGAACCACTAAACTTTTCTGAAATCATTTTTCTTGAAATCAAGGATATGGCCACAAAACCACTTTCTAACCGTTGGATACTATATCCTCGGTTTATAATGGCCATAATAGAGAATCAGCTTCATGCTGAGGGACTAGTTGGTCTGGGAGTCCCTGCTTTGGCTGTATTGCCGGAGGTATACTCCCGACACAACACTGACCAAACTCTCAACAGGCTGCCAAGCTGCGCAAACCCACGCAGCTGGAACCCACAGCCTCCACTTCCACATCCAAAGTCCCCTCCAAACCCACTAAGAAGAAGCCTAAGAAAGCTACTCAGGGAGTTGAGTCCCCTGTGGAGGCTCCTGCTGCACCAAAGCAGTTTATCTCTACTGGACCTAACCCCCCAGTAGAGACTATGACTCCACCAACCGAAGCCGCTCAGGTTTCCTCTCAAAAGGAACCTGAAGCAACTACTCAAAGGGAAGCCACATTGCTGGGATCCTCCTCACTTGAGGGGATTACCATTGAAGAGCACCACTTGTCCGGGTGCACACTGCTTCCACACCCTCTCCTGATGCAACCGCCCCTCAAAGCCCTACAATCATTGTTGCAAAAGTGCTGACGCAGTTGCATTCCTCACCCCCCACCCAGATACCAATCACTACTGGGATAACCTCAACACCTGAGGGGAAGGATCACAATGCTTCTGTCAACCCACAGCACAGGGGTTATCATGTTCCATCTTCTGGTAGATAAGGAGGTGCGAACTTCTGGTGAGGCTGCCATTGCCCCTGACTCAGCAGATGACCAGGATGCAGTTGGTAATATCTCTAAGACCTCACCAGCGGCAACAGCTGATGAAGGACATAGTCCTGAGGCTGGAAGTCCCCAGAACCGAGAACAAGGGGCACATGCTATAATTGATCTACACTCAATGCATGTTAATCCTGACTCTGTCAGGAGGTCAGGTGATTCAGTATCAACTGATGATGACCTGAGCTTCTTCTATGATGTAGTTGCTCAAAAACCATCCTAGAGGATGAGTTAGCAGACTCAAAGAGCTGCTGGCCAAGATGTCTCAGGATGCAAGTCCATCTGCCACCACAATACACCCACAGATGGCACCTTCTTCTGAAGGTCCCCTACACACTGAGCCAGTATATACTTCCAAGCCACCAGCCTCTGCTTTCGGCACTGATTCTCAGGAACAGAACCATCTTGAGCAATCAGTTTCTAACCTTCAAAAATCCCTACCTCTCATCACTCCTCCCATGATCACAGATATAGTGATCAAAGCCATTGATGAGAGGCTTCCTACAATAATACAACCCCTGGTGGAGGAGTTGGTGACTAAATCCCTTTCTACTGCTCAACCCTTGCCCCCAATGCAACCAAAAAGGGGGAGAGTCAGTCAGTTAAAGGAAAAAGGAAGAGGACAGATGGGGAGAAGGAGAAAGAATCAGAGAAGGTAACTGAGAAGGAGTTGTGTTGTTTTAAGTGTGAAGGAGACTGAGTTTGTAAATGAAAGGAGAAGGAGAGTGAGAAGGGAGCTGAAGTGAATGAAAGTCAAAAAGACTTTCATGTCCATATCAAAAGAGGAAAGGAGAGTCTGAGAAGGAGAAGGAACTGAATGATATGGTGAAAGAAGCTGATGCCAACCATAACCGTTCATGGATAAAATCATTGAACAGTTATATAGGCAGGGTTTTGACATCCAACAACTAGACTCCGAGATCAGAAGGTTGGAGACAGAGGAGATCAACTCAAGATGGGCTAGTTATGATGCCTTAGAAAGAGAAAGGCTGGAGATAATGATCAGATTTATAGCCAAATACTTGGGAAGATCTCTGATTGAAATAAGGGCCTGGACCAGGGACAACATCTTGGCAATAACCACCAAGATTTGTTCGTCTGAAGCATACTCCAAAGGTTTAGTGATTGAGGCATTGAATGAAGCTGGGGTTGGGAACCGAAAAGAACTGACAAAATTTACCAAAGCCTCCCTTACAGCCAAATGCTAAAACAGTCTGACAAGCCTCTATCCTCAAAATCACTACCTCCACACCCACTAAAACAACCCCTTTACCCTGTAAACCAACCATCCACCCACAAAACCAAATCCTTTACCCTCAAAACCCACTGCCAGTGATGTACCTAGACAAAAGAAAAGAAAGGTACTGAGGCCTGATGAAGATGAAGAGGAGGATGAAGACAGACTGCCACTCTCTGCAGTTATTACTTTGCCTAAGGCTAAACCAATGTCCTCACTCCTGCCTCTTCCAAATGCATGATGTGATGATAAAGATTGAAGAGGAACAGATGCAAAGACATGATGAGGAAATGCTGAAAAGCATTGACAAAGCATATGCCACATCCTCTTCAATGATTAGCATGAAGAAAGAAGTATTAAGATTATACACCCTTGCTAATACCTTTCAATACCAAAGGGAAAAGTAAGGATATGGCCTGATCCTAGGTGGAACATCGATTGTCAAGAAAGAATTCCTTCAAAATACAAGGGCCAAGTGAAGAGAGTTGTCGACGAAGACATCACTGTGGTTCTTGTAGTGTCCCCTTGGGAAATTGTTGAAGAGTTCAAGAAAGCCTATGAAGCCAAACAACCACCTCAAAAGATGTTGGAGAACAAAATCATAAAGAAGGACTGGTTTACAAAGACTTGAAAACTTATAACAAGATGAGCTCAACCTGCTCTTAGAAGGGACTCATCCAGATGAGTTTGCTTATAGACAAATAACCACGGTTGAGCTCAAGAATGGAAAATAGGCCAAGTACATATCTGAAGTGTATGGCCGAGAAGGATTATTTGATGGTGTGCCCGAGGTGCTGACAATGGATGAGCATCATGTTTCTAAGGGCTTACACCAGGAATCATATAGGCTGATACACGGGAAGTAGATCTCATGGTTGGGGTAACAGCTCGGTGTCCAAGTTCCCAATACAGAGCTCCCAACCATATCATGCCAAACAGATCATCAGAGACTTCTTCCCAGGCCGGTGCTGAAAAAGGGTCACTTCTCATCTGATCAGAGGATAAAAAGACCAATCTATCTGCCAAAATAAGTGGGACTCGTTAATAACTTAGAGGTTTTGGCTGCATTGGTTCAGGGGGAGTTTGTTGGACCAAAGAACCAATGAGCCTGATCAGAGAAACCTCTAAGTCCCACAGGACATCACAACAGCTGAAGAAGACCTGATCAACTGTTCTACAAAGTCTGAAGAATACAACTGCTGAAGTACTTCTGAAGTACTGAAGACAAAGACTGATACAACAGCTGAAGATCTAAAGTCTGAAGACTTCAACAAGTACTGAAGACAAAGACTGAAGATCAACAGCTGAAAGACAAAGTCTGATGTTAAGTACTGAAGACATCAGCTGATGTTAACAGCTGATGACAACAGCTGAAGAGGGCTTCTTCAGTTGTTGTGATGGTTTTTCTTCTTCATAGTTTTTCTTTTCCTTTCAGTAGTTTGTTTACTTTTCTTTTCAGTACTTGTAAACAACTGAAGAGGTTGTTCTTCAGTTTTTGTAGTATCAGTAGTTTTATGTTTTTCAGTCGTTGTAAATAAGATGTTTAACACTTAGGAACATTTGTAAGAAGATGTCAGTTGTTGACATCTTCAGTAGTTGATAACATCAGTAGTTATCAAACGGTTACATGTCACTGTCAAGTGACATCAGCCTACGTCACTATTTCCTTTATAAGGAAGGATGACTCACCTGTAATCGTGCCTTTGAGGCCGACAATCTTAATGCAATATTCCTTTTGTCGGATATTTCTTTCTCTATAACAAAATTCTTCTATTGTTTTATATCGAATGTTCTTGCTTGAATTTGTCTAATTCTGAGCTATTCCGCTGCTATATCTGTTCAATCGATTAAACCAAGAGACTGAGATCCTAACATGGACTGCCATTGACCTTTTGGGCTGAAGCTATCAACACAGCATGCTATGTGCAGAATAGAGTGCTAATAAATCAGAGGTTGATGAAGACTCCATATGAGTTCTACATCATTTGGCCCCTCTCATTTCATTCTTTAGAGCATTTGGGTGTCCCTTTCATTCTCAACACAAAGGATCAGCTCCAGAAATTTGACCTAAGGTGGATGCAGGTACTTTGTTGGTTATTCATCAACTTGCAAGACATACAGAGTCTTCAACTGCAGAACAAAGATGTTGAAGAGACTCTACATGTCAGTTCAATGAATCTCCAAGCAAGATTCCACAAAGCCCTGTGGAGCTCTTTGATTTGGACATACTGCAATATGTTCCTTATCAATCTCCTGCTGTTGCTCCTGTCAACAGTTCACCACCTGGTGTTACTGCTGAAGATGATGATGATAGTAGTAATCACCTCTTCAGGTTTAGTGACCAACTGCCTGAGTCCTCTAAACCTGATGCTCCTGTAGCTCCAGCAGCACCATCCATAACAAATGCTGATGAGATTTCTGCATCTTCAACTTTATTTGAGTTGCCACCATCTTCATGGTTTCAAGAATCTGCATCAACATCTGCTGCTGCTGAAGGTCCTACAAACACTTGCACAGATTTGATTGTTTACCAAGAGCTGAAAAATCACCCAATGTCTCAAATCCTTGGTGATATCAATGCTAGTGTTTCAACCAGAAGCCAGTTGTCCAATTTCTGCTTCTATGCTCTCTTCATCGGTCAGCTAGAGCCAAAGAAATATCATGTAGCTTTGAGAGACAATGGATGGGTTGAAGCCATGCAGCTTGAGCTTCTTCAGTTTAAGAAACAGCAAGTGTGGGAGCTTGTTCCTCTACCCCCAGGTAAGTGTGCAATAGGCACTAAATGGGTGTTTAGGAATAAAACTGATGAAAATGGGCTAATTGTTAAGAACAAGGCCAGACTGGTTGTGCAGGGGTTTGCACAAGAAGAAGGTATTGATTATGATGAAACCTTTGCCCCTGTAGCCAGACTGGAGGCAATTAGATTGTTTTTAGCCTATGCTGCACTCCACAATCTTAAAGTTCTTCAAATGGATGTCAAAAGTGCTTTTTTATATGGTAACATAAAAGAAGATTTATGTGTGTCAACCACCAGGCTTTGAGGATAATAAGCACCCAGAATGGGTATATAACTTGATAAAGCTCTTTATGGGTTGAAACAAGCACCTAGAGCCTGGTATGAGACCTTATCAAACTTTCTTCTACAGAATAATTTCACTAGAGGCTCCATAGATAAAACTTTATTTATTAAGAAGGTGGATCAGCATAAGCTACTTGTTCAAATTTATGTTGATGATATTATATTTGCATCCTCTGATCCCCAATTGTGTGAGGAATTCCAAACTTAATGCAACAGAAGTTTGAAATGAGTGCAATGGGAGAATTACAGTTCTTTCTAGGTTTGCAAATCAAACAAAAAGCTGATGGAATTTTTATTCAGCAATCTAAATACACAAAAGATCTTTTGAATAAGTTTGATTTACAAAACTGTAAACCCTGTTCTACTCCCATGTGCAACACCACACAATTGGATGTTGATCAGAAAAGTAAAGATGTTGATGCAACTCTTTACAGATGTATGATTGGTTCCTTGATGTATTTAACAGCTTCTAGACCAGATATTATGTTTGCTACATGTGTTTGTGCTAGATTTCAGGCTGCACCTAAGGAGTCTCATCTGATTGCAGTCAAGAGGATCTTTAGATATCTGCAAGGTACACAATCTCTAGGCTTATAGTATTCCACTGGACATTCTTGCAAATTAGTTGCTTTCTCTGATAGTGACTATGTAGGGTGTAAGTTGACCAGGAAATCAACTTCTGGTGGATGTCAATTCCTAGGCAACTGTTTGATTTCTTGGCAGAGTAAGAAACAAACATCTGTTGCTACATCCACTGCTGAAGCCGAGTACATTGTTGCTGCAAGTTGTACATCCCAAGTACTCTGGCTTCAGAATCAACTTTTGGATTATGGCATTACAGAAACTAAGACTCCATTATTAATGGATAGTGCTTCAGCTCTTTGCATTGTCAAAAATCCAGTCCAGCACTCTAGGACCAAACATATAGAAATTAGACATCATTTTATAAGAGATTGTTTTGAAAAGGGTCTAATTAATCCTATGTTTGTGCCTAGTGCTGATGAGCTTGCAGACATTTTTACTAAGCCTTTGGATAGTTCAACTTTCCACAACCTGTGTTAAGGCTTGGTATGCTGCAGCTAGAATAAGTGACAACTACTGATGATCTCAGTAATTCCTGATGATCATTGGTAACCATGTCACATTAAGTACTGATGAGTTATTTTACCCTCAGTAGTTTTTATAACTACTGAAGGCTAAATGCTTTAAGTACTGTACTTTATCTGTTCTAAACTACTGATGTAGTTACAACTACTGATGCACGTACAACTACTGAAATCAATAGAAACAGATAAGTACTGATGTCCTATGAAACAACTGAAAACAGCAAAAAGGCTGATGAGTACGTGTTGAGGACAGTATGAAACAGCTGAAAGGCTATGAATTGACGACAACTACTGATGAGTACTCTCTCTTCAGTAGTTCACAAACTGCTGTTTCTTCATAAACAACTGAAGCAATACATGTCTTCAGTAGTTTCACAACTACTGATGACTAACACCAAGTCTTCAGTTGTTTACAACAACTGATGGCACCACAGGGTCTTCAGTAGTTTCACAACTACTGATGACTAATACCAAGTCCTCAGTTGTTTCAACATCTGAAGTCCAACTTGTCTTCAGTAGTTTTTTAAACTACTGATGCCTAAATCAGAGACTTCAGTTGTTTCAACGTCTGATTGTAAACACCATGTCTTCAGTTGTTTTATAACTGCTGACCACACCAATACCATCAGTCGTTTCAAACCTCTGAAAGTTAATACCACGTCATCAGTTGTTTCAAATACTGATGACTAACACCAAAACCTTCAGTCGTTTCATAACCCGTACCCTATATATATCTGATCACTCTTTCAGAGTTTTTCATTCTTTCACGACCTAAAATTTCAAAAGCTCTGAAAATCTTTCACCTTCATTAATGGCGATCATGCAACTCAAGCCTCGACACAACTGTGTCGCGTACCTCACTAAATCGCCCTTCTGGACCAAATTCGATAATGTTAGATCTTATGGTCCAATCACCACTGAAAACGGCCTTCCTCCTAAATCCAATCATTTATGCCGATTCGCTACATCAGTTTTGGACGAATGCAACTGTTAATGGAGAATCTATCCATTCGTCCATCAACTCTCATAAGGTGGTCATCTCTACTGCTACCATCCGCCAGATATTACTATTAGATGATGCTGCCTACCCTGTTGGATATCCTAAGCGCCAAATTGATCTTTCATTTGGACAACATGGATATCAAGGCGATCTTAGTGCTTCGACCATCCTGAAGAAACATTTTCCAGATGCTGAACGCTTGATATTTCATATGGTAAATGTTTGCCTGGCCCCGAAGACTCTTCTTGGGATCAATTGTCTTCCAGATGGCAACAGGTACTGTTCTCTATCCTTGAACAAGAACCACTAAACTTTTCTGAAATAATTTTTCTTGAAATCAAGGATATGGCCACAAAACCACTTTCTAACCGTTGGATACTATATCCTCGGTTTATAATGGCCATAATAGAGAATCAGCTTTCTGCTGAGGGACTAGTTGGTCTGGGAGTCCCTGCTTTGGCTGTATTGCCGGAGGTATACTCCCGACACAACACTGACCAAACTCTTAAACAGGCTGCCAAGCTGCGCAAACCCACGCAGCTGGAACCACAGCCTCCACTTCCACATCCAAAGTCCCCTCCAAACCACAAAGAAGAAGCCTAAGAAGGCTACTCAGGGAGTTGAGTCCCCTGAGGATGCTCCTGCTGCACCAAAGCAGGTTATCTCTACTGGAAATAACCCCCTAGTAGAGACTATGACTCCGCCAACCGAAGCCGCTCAGGTTTCCTCTCAAAAGGAACCTGATGCAACCACTCAAAGGGAAGCCACACTGCTGGGATCCTCCTCACTTGAGGGGATTACCATTGAAAAGCACCACTCGCCCCGGGTGCACACTGCTTCCACACCTCTCCTGATGCAACCGCCCCTCAAAGCCCTACAATAATTGTTGCAAAAGTGCTGACGCAGTTGTATTCCTCACACCCCCACCCAGACACCAATCACTACTGGGATAACCTCAACACCTGAGGGGGAGGATCACAATGCTTCTGTCAACCCACAGCACAGGGGTTATCATGTTCCATCTTCTGGTGTAGACAAGGAGGTGCGACCTTCTGGTGAGGCTGCCACTACCTCTGACTCAGCAAATGACCAGGGTGCAGTTGGTAACATCTCTAAGACCTCACCAGTGGCAACAGCTGATGAAGGACATAGTCCTGAGGCTGGAAGTCCCCAGCACCAAGAACAAGGGGCACATGCTATAATTGATCTACACTCAAGGCATGTTAATCCTGACTCTGTCAGGAGGTCAGGTGATTCAGTATCAACTGATGATGATCTGAGCTTCTTCTATGATGTAGTTGCTCAGAACACCATCCTAGAGGATGAGGTTAGCAGACTCAAAGAGTGTTGGCCAAGATGTCTCAGGATGAAAGTCCATCTGCCACCACAATACACCCACAGATGGCACTTCTTCTGAAGGTCCCCTAAACACTGAGCCAATACATACTTCCAACCCACCAGCCTCTGCTTTTGGCACTGATTCTCAGGAACAGAACCATCCTGATCAATCAGTTGCTAACCTTCACAAATCCCTACCTCTCATCACTCCCATGATCACAGATATAGTGATCAAAGCCATTGATGAGAGGCTTCCTACAATAATACACCCCTGGTGGAGGAGTTGGTGACCAAATCACTTTCTACTGCTCAAACCCTTGCACCCAATGCAACCAAAAAGGGGGAGAGTCAGTCAGTTAAAGGAAAAAGGAAGAGGACAGATGGGGAGAAGGAGAAAGAATCAGAGAAGGTAAATGAGAAGGAGTTGGCTGTTATAAGTGTGGAGGAGACTGAGTTTGATCATGAGAAGGAGAAGGAGAGTGAGAAGAGAGCTGTGAATGAAAGTCAAAAGACTTTCATGTCACATATCAAAAGAGGAAAGAAGGAGAGTCTGAGAAGGAGAAGGAGCTGAATGATATGGTGAAAGAAGCTGATGCCAACCATAACCGTTCAATGGATAAAATCATTGATCAGTTATATAGGCAGGGTTTTGACATCCAACAACTAGACTCCGAGATCAGAAGGTTGGAGACAGAGGAGATCAACTCAAGATGGGCTAGTTATGATGCCTTAGAAAGAGAAAGGCTGGAGATAATGATTAGATTTGTAGCCAAATACTTGGGAAGATCTCTGATAGAAATAAGGGCCTGGACCAGGGACAACATCTTGGCAATAACCACCAAGATTTGTTCGTCTGAAGCATACTCCAAGGGTTTAGTGATTGAAGCATTAAATGAAGCTGGGGTTGGGAACCGAAAAGACTGACAAAATTTACTAAAGCCCCTTACAGCCAAAATGCTAAAACAGTCTGAAAAGCCTCTATCCTCAAAATCACTACCTCCACAACCCACTAAAACAACCCCTTTACCCTCTAAACCAACCATCCAACCCACAAAACCAAATCCTTTACCCCCAAAACCCACTGCCAGTGATGTACCTAGACAAAAGAAAAGAAAGGTATGAGGGCTGATGAAGAAGAAGAGGAGGATGAAGACAGACTGCCACTCTCTGCAGTTATCACTTTGCCTAAGGCTAATCCAATGTCCATCACTCCTGCTTCTCAAATGCATGATGTGATGATAAAGATTGAAGAGGAACAGATGCAAAGACATGATGAGGAAATGCTGAAAAGCATTGACAAAGCATATGCCACATCCTCTTCAGTGATTAGCATGAAGAAAGAAGTCTTAAGATTGTACACCCTTGCTAATACCTTTCAATACCAAAGGGAAAAAGTAAGGATATGGCCTGATCCTAGGGTGCACACAGGATTGTCAAGAAAGAAATTCCTTCAAAATACAAGGGCCGAGTGAAGAGGGTTGTCGACGAAGACATCACTGTGGTTCTTGTAGTGTCCCCTGGGAAATTGTAGAAGAATTCAAGAAAGCTTATGAAGCCAAACAACCACCCCAAAAGATGTTGGAGAATAAAATCATAAAGAAGGGATTGGTTTACAAAAGACTTGAAAACTTCAAACAAGATGAGCTCAACCTGCTCTTAGAAGGGACTCATCCAGATGAGTTTGCTTACAGACAAATAACCACGGTTGAGCTCAAGAATGAAAAACAGGCCAAGTACATCTCTGAAGTGTATGGCCGAGAAGGATTATTGATGGTGTGCCGAGGTGCTGACAATGGATGAGCAGATCATGTTTCTAAGGGCTTACACCAGGGAATCCTATAGGCTGATACACGGGAAGTAGATCTCATGGTTGGGGTAACAGCTCAGTGTCCAAGTCCCCAATATAGAGCTCCCAACCATATCATGCAAAACAGATCATCAGAGACTTCTTCCCAGGCCGGTGCTGAAAAAGGGTCACTTCTCATCTGATCAAGAGGATAAAAAGATCAATCTATCTGCCAAAATAAGTGGGACTCGTCAATAACTTAGAGGTTTTGGCTGCATTGGTTCAGGGGGAGTTTGTTGGACCAAAAGAACCAATGAGCCTGATCAGAGAAACCTCTAAGTCCCACAGGACATCACAACAGCTGAAGAAGACCTGATCAGCTGTTCTACAAAGTCTGAAGAATACAACTGCTGAAGTATTTCTGAAGTACTGAAGACAAAGACTGAGACAACAGCTGAAGATCTAAAGTTTGAAGACTTCAACAAGTACTGAAGACAAAGACTGAAGATCAACAGCTGAAAGACAAAGTCTGATGTTCAAGTACTGAAGACATCAGCTGATGCTAACAGCTGATGACAACAGCTGAAGAGGGCTTCTTCAGTTGTTGTGATGGTTTTTCTTCATCAGTAGTTTTCTTTTCCTTTCAGTAGTTTGTTTACTTTTCTGTAGTTTTGTTTCCTTTTCAGTACTTGTAAACAACTGAAGACGTTGTTCTTCAGTTGTTGTAGTATCAGTAGTTTTATGTTTTTCAGTAGTTGTAATAAGATGTTTAACACTTAGGAACATTTGTAGAAGATGTCAGTTGTTGACATCTTCAGTAGTTGTTAAACATCAGTAGTTATAAAACGGTTACATGTCACTTTCAAGTGACATCAGCCTACGTCACTCTTTCCTTTATAAGGAAGGATGACTCACCTGTAATCGTGCCATTGAGGCCGACAATCTTAATGCAATATTCCTTTTGTCTGATATTTCTCTCTCTATAACAAAATTCTTTTATCGCTTTATATCGAATGTTCTTACTTGAATTTGTCTAATTCTGAGCTCTTCCGCTGCTATATCTGTTCAATCGATCAAACCTAGAGGCTGAGATCCTAACATTTTTCCTACCTTACTTGCTAGAAGGTTTTTAAAAATACATCGTCATTCAAAAAAAACCCATGGTCTAATTATGTATTGGAATTGTCTTTAAAAAATATTTCGGTTTAAATTCTTAAAAAATGCAAACTAACTGGATGACGTTTACAAGTGAAAAAATTGTTGTCCATAAAAAAGATAAATAAAATTCCGTCAAAAATTTAAATACCATTATTAAGATTCTAATGACTCCTACAATCAATAGATACGATGGCTGAGTGAACTATGGTGACACTTCAACGACCTAACTTTTCAAGCACAATGAAAATTTATATACCTCATCATTCATCCATCTAATTTATTAAACTTTTTTTTTTCAAATCAGACATTAATTAATAATGTTATGTCAAGTTACATCAAAATAGAAGGTAGACGGGCAACAAGCTGCGCCGCCACCCCTTTCTGAATAGCAAATCCTAACCTTCCAAAAACAAATCCTTGCCTCCCCGGGTTGAGCAATGGTTGTCTATGACCCGTTGGACCCTGGTCAAAAAGTTGATAGCTTCTGGCGCTAGGGAGCCAAATGTATCAAAGGCAAAGGGAACA
Organism: Flaveria trinervia; assembly: GCA_025506515.1. NCBI lineage: Eukaryota > Viridiplantae > Streptophyta > Magnoliopsida > Asterales > Asteraceae > Flaveria > Flaveria trinervia. Next base: position 75,162,459 of record CM046453.1, read on the forward strand.
AAAGCATGCTGGTTCTCTGCGCAAGCTTTAGCATGTTTATCCACTTTCTTTGATTCTGCCTTTCTTGCTGCTTGACCAGCAACAAAACCGTTTTCCCGTAAACCAACCAAAGGGGAAACCCTTGTGAGGTCCACACAAGCATGTTTGCCCCCAGCCCAGCCAAAGACGAGCAGATCCGCTGGTCGCAAAGTAGACCTCCCCTCCATAGGGTCCGTGAGGAAATTCACAGGGGCTTCTTTCTTAGCAGAAATCCCAGCTCTTCTTAGGATGTCCCCCAAAACATCTCGTACCCAGTCATGCCGATATTTGAACCCAGGTAGCTCTTTACAGTGAAGGGCGTGCTCCCCATATTTATCCATGCAAGCTTTACGACATATCGGACATGTTTCATCTTCCAGGTACATAGGGATCATCAACCGGTATTTGAGAATTGCTCTATATTCTACCGGAGACATGCACTGTCCCAACCCTTCAATCGGGATAACGGTCAAAAAGTCCTGAGCATGGGGGCCCTTCAGGCACTCAAACACCGCCTTTTGGCGGGATGACAAAGAAAAAACTTCTCCCAGGCTTTGAGCGATTTTGCTAAACAGAGCATTCGCCAAAGTGTTTTGTGGCTTCGAGGGGGCGGTGTCCTTATTAGAGAAACCGCCAATATCCAGTCTGGGAGAAGGACATATAAGCGTTCGAGCGCCTGCTGATAGTCCAGGTCAAGCCCGAAAACCCCACTGTTTCGAAGGATATGATCTTGTAGTTCCAAAGACTGAGCTCTAGAGGCCACAAAAGCATAAGCCCCAACATCTCGAGCTGAAAGGAGCCCCAAACCACCGAGACGCATTGGCAAAGATGCCAAACGCCATTGGAGATCACCAAAAAAAGGGCCACCACCCACGACTATGTCTTCTATAGCCTCCCTGAGGCCATCATCGAACCGAGATACCGCATCCTCCATCAAATGGGGTTGACAAGTGCGCAACCCAAAAAGTAACTTAGCAACTCCCATGCACGACCTTAGCAAAAGTAGTTCACATTGGGGATTCTTAAGGCAGGGCAAGAGTTTCATGAGGTCAACCGCTCCCGAGGCCCGCCGCCCAGCAACTCCTCAATAAAGCTAGGATCACGGCTAACAGCTCCGCCAAGGAGCTTAACCCCCCTCTCTGGTCTACCAATCCCTCTCGGAAAAGTTCGTCCTGAACTTTACGCCCATCGCATGTCGGCCAAAAAACCTCTGTTTTCTTAATGTTGAGATAAAGCCCCAGAGATGGCCCTTCCACGTTGATGATGTCTAAGCCTTAGCAACCTCAGACGCGTTGCCGATAATCGTTCCATCATCCAAATACCAAGCATGAAACAAAAGGTTACAACGGTCCTGGACCCGAAGAATAAGGGGGTGTAAGGCAATGGCAAAGAGAAGGGGCCCTAGGGATCTCCTTGTTGTACTCCGGTAGTAGCCCCGATACAATCATTACCAACATACAACTTAGCAGGCTGAGCATAAAGAAATTGGACCCACCGATAGATTGACGGGCAATGCTGATGAACCTCTTGAAGGAAGGTTGTGCGGTCGACCGTGTTAAAATAAAAATAAATAAATAAAACCTCACTTTTTGCGAGTGTGATGGATCACCCGGCTCAATCAAAGTGAACGAAAGAGGAGAGGAAAACCATACAAATTACAAAAGTTGTGTGTTGATGTTGAAAGCTCTAGCATGAATGTTGGTAATGTGTGTTTATATGTTTAAGTGTATGTTTGATTAATCTAAGTTTGGTAATAGGTTAAAGATCACACTTAATCTTGATTTGGTAATATGTTGAAAATGATGTTTAGTGTAGGTTGGTGATAGGTTGAGGATGCTAATTTCGAGTTTGGTTACTATTATATAACGGACAAGATATACATGTATAAAGAAAAGTTAGTTTATATAATCGAAGATGATGAAGAAGCAAGACATGACGAGACGATTATATCCATAAAAAATTATTAATGGAACACTTGATGAAAACATTACATTTTCTATCAAATATCAACTAGGGTGATGATTAGCAAGATGTTTAGCATATTTACATCAAGTAATATTATATTTATATATTTTATTGCGTCTAATACTCTAATCCATCCTTCTAACAAGATGATGATGATATATTTATGTAATATCCCCTATAGTTTTTCATAAATATTTTATTACATGTGATATGTTGAAATCAGAAGGATATACGTATTGAAAATAATAAAGATATACACTGATCAACTTAAAGTTTCTTAAAATCCCATGCATGATTTCCTACTAACACGTAAACCATCCGTAATGGCATCAATGCGCACAAGAGGAGATGATATAGTGTGTGACGATGCGTGACAGCACTGCCATCTTCACCACTATGATGCAACAACCAAATAGTGCAGTGAAAGTTCAACATATTTTCGCTCTCTCATATTAAATATAAAGGAAAATGGAAGGTACAGTGTTCACTGTTAATGCGACGACCACAACGGTGCAACAATATTGCCTAGCTCGTGTGACGGTATAATAACACTTCAAAACATGTTGCATACACTTGCGTATATTTGGCGAAATTGCGTATACATGGCAAAAAGTTCTAGTGCAATGGCATGAAGCATATAAAATCATGGTATAATTACACCTCACATGTTTACAATTACGTATCAATAATAACTTTTAACTTTGTATATAATTAGTAATTACGTACAACGCCTTTAGGAAACATTGTTTTCTAATACACAGCAATGCTATTATACTTAAACTAAAAGAAAATGAAATTTTCTTCAAAAAATAATAAAGTATATATAAGTTATTTACATAAAAAAAGTTGTGCAATAACACTAAAAATAAAATTTTCGTATGATCATCATGTAAAACCAATTTCTTATTTGATCGGAATTCTATACATATCATTGGATGAACATAGATATCAACTCATTCTCGATTGGACAACCCCTTTAGCGAGTGCCTTTTGCTCTAAATGCAATAATGCAATAACATAGATTAGCCCTAGCTTTTTAGCGGTTTCACCTGAAGAAGAAAAAAAACAAAACATATATCAAAAAGAGTATAATTCAAATCTATCAACTTCCACTCATTTTATTGTCTTTATATTTTTAACATTTTTTTTAATTTTCTTATGGATTAAATAGCAATTATTGTATCATATATTCTGTGTGAAAACTAGTTGGATTATGTTATTCCAACCGGTTTACATGTTTAGGATATCGTAAACAATAAAGTAAGTAGCTTTTATAAGCCAATCCTAGTTGGATTAAATAGCTTTTATGGATTAGATGTGTGAACGAGTTAAGCCGACTCATAAGCCACTTGGGATTAGATCGCTAAACAATTGAATCAAACCAAACATAAACAAGCTCGAGCTTCACATATCAAGCTCAAGCTTCACATATCAAGCTCAAGCCTAGTTGTGGGAAAAAAACCCGGTTCGGGAGAAAAACCAGCCAAAAAAACACTCCGGTTTAAAAAAATGGTTTTAATCAAACCATTTCCAACCGATTTGAACTGGTTTGGTAGCCTGACACCCAAAACAAATTCAATAAAAAACCATTAAGCCGGAAAAAAGTCAGTTTTTTAAAACAGGTCCAATCCAATTCGAGAGGTTCGAGTATTTAGTTAAAAAATCTAGTTTAGAAACCAAACCGGTTTCGAAAAAAAAACTTACAAAATAATTATACCTAAAAAACCAAACTTGTTTGGGAAAAAAACTTGTTTGTACATGTCTACTCGAACCTAATAGTTTAATAAATGTGCCTGTATTTATACACTTCTATTCAGAGTTTAGGGTTTACCTCAACTCAACTTGCTTACACCTTCAACGTGAATTTTAATCAAAAAATAAATATAGAAAAAAGAATTTAATATCGATGTGTAATTAATACTATACTGATGCATATTAATCAATATTGTTAAATAATCTTTGTTCTAATGAAAAGAAAAATGACAACAATAAAAAAACGACAGGTTCATAAACTCATTTTCTTTTTTAACCTAAAATTATTCCTATCCTACCAAATAACATATATAGAACTCACGATGATAAATAACAGCTAAATTCACTTGTTATTTTCAAAATTTGTTCTCTTTTAGGATGTTTTCTTGATATTTTCTTTTGGGGACTTGATCTTGTGAAAAATATGTAATCATAGGTATGGGTCGTAAAAAATTAATTAGGGTTTTAACTTCAAGACATATTTTTGTAAATTCTTTTTATATGATTCTGGTTTATTATAAAAGATGTAAAATAAGACAACTACATAAGCATCCATATCATTTTTTATAACTTCTTTTACCCGTGAACTCACACACTCTGTTTTACACTTACTCTAATACATCTAAAATCATCACAATTACACTGCATAATTTAAACTCATAATCTTTTTGGTTAAAAAAACGTACACCACAATCGAAATGTCCCCATGGGAGTTGGGACGTCATCTTTATGATCATAGAAAACATACGAACGACTTCAAAATTACAAATTTATTGTATGATTGCAACCAGGCCCGCCCGATTCCCCAAGTCACTGCTCACCATTTATCTTTATTACAAATTTAGATAACTGTTTGTTTAAATTTTAGACAAAGATATCTTTATTAGTTGTATGCTTTATCCTCATGTTCCCCAACTGCAATTACACCCCAATGAAGAAATGTACCAATTATTGAAGCAAAGATTATTTAGCAGAATCTTTTGGGGGGTGAGACCACATGAGGTCCCCAACCCACTCAGCCTCCAAAACCACCCCTAGTGGACCATAGAACCAGCTGGGTGTGCACCCCACCCCACCCAACCCAAGTTCTTCACACCACATTTGGTGTGAAATGCATCCATAACTAGGTCATCACCTTTAATGACAACTCAGAATGCCTTTTTTACTATATTCTGTGACATATGGTGTTCAAAACATTTATAGAACTCAAACCTTGTAACAGTGTATTATGATTCATCAATTAGTGAGTGCAACTGTTGTCTGAAATCTGAGATGTGTGTCGCATCAACAACCATGAGTAAACCCGTTGACCGATAACCTTTTAACTGCAAGGCAAGGTATTATGCTATCAAATGTGATGATAACAGCATCCTATGCAAGCAATGTTGCAAATGAGATAACAAAAATTATATTATTTCAATATTAGAATTTTTGAAATAGAAATTGTTTTGGGGTGTATATGCATTATAAATATGATGAATTAAAATCAAGACTTGCCTCATTGGTGGTGACCTGCTGAGTGTGTAAGGGAAAGCAGTAGGACCATGCACTGAGCTGAACGAGTTGGCAAACATTATAATCTCAAGTTAACGACTAGTGCACTTTTTGAAAATCAAGAGAAGTAGATGGGTACATTGTGAAATATTTCATCTTCTGGCTTCAAGTAAATTATAGCTTCTTCAAATGAGCTACTACCCTTCTTTTTCTGGTCTTCATTCTTATGCTAAAAGTCAACAATGAATAAGAAAAATGTTGCCTATAATCCAGATGTTGAACAAAAGAGAGGCTAGATATAGTTAAAGTGACCTTATAGATTTTGCTGATGATTACATAATATTTGAAGCGGAAAGACTTCCTTAGCTCCTCCGTAGGCTTTCGAGAACAAAAGTAAGAATACATGAGTTTCCAAAATATGGTCAAATAATCATTTCACTTTAATAAAAATGAAAAGATGATTAATAGAAACTATTCAAGAATAAATGAATTTGTTCCTCTATTTTCTTAACATATATAATATAAAGGCTTTAACGTTGAATAAACAAATTTTGCTTCAGCGATCATTGCAGAATAAGTTTTCAATGTTTAGATAAACAATTCTGCTTCTGAATTCTGATTATGTCATCATTTAGCCATTTAGATTTTAGGGGTCAAATAATCAGTTTCATCCTGATTAACTAACACTTAATTTAAAACAAATTTACAAGAATTTCATTTTTCTAACAGTTCTATTAATTCCTTAATAATGATATTCTTATCTAACCTCATCTTCAGTAGCCCAGGAGTTTTATCAAAAAGACCAACATACAAAGGTGGTAAAAGCTGAGGTGACAGATTCATGACACGTTGTGAGATCAAAAGACCAACATTCACCGTTTGCTCTCCCAAATAAGATCACAACTTATCATTAGTTTCTCTATCTTTGCACACTTTTAATAAAAACTCTTTCACTTCCGTCATTCACTCACAATCCTAAATTATAAGACAAAGATATCAGTTATGTATACAATTTACAAAATCTCAAGATTCTTGCATATTGGACATAAGTATTTACCTTAAATCTGTGCATGTTAGAGCAGAAATAAAGCCATAAACACCATTATCTCATCTTCTTCTATCTTAATTACAGTTCCCACAGTAGTTTGTTGCAAGATTAAGTCTACAAAACTGCTTAAATCCCATTCTTTATTATCAAGGTAGGTCTGCACAGGACCTTCACTCCATGGAAATCATCAGGCTTTGGGTCAAAAAAGGCAAAATCTGCTTGAACACTCCCTTCAAAAATCACAGAAAAACAAAAAAAAATGATATTAATTTATAATAGAACATATATAAAAATTTCAACTTCATTAGGGTGACCAAAGAGTAACCTCGATCCTCATCTTCAGAAGAAGATTGTGATTCTTCCCCTGTTTGTTTTGTAGTATCATTTTTCTTTTATGCTACCTACAACTATACAAGAAAGAATCAGATTACGGATTTGTAGTAATCAAAATATAATTGCAAATAATATTAATTGGGATGTTCATGCCTGTAGAATATGAGGTGGCTTTCCTGTGTACTGTAGGGTTGTTATTCTTCCGTTTGAACTTGCGAGCAGAGCTAATTAGAGCTATAGAACAGGCCATACGAGAGAAAGCAGGCTGGGGCCGCTGGGCCTTCCGTGTATGGCCTCTTTTTGTTGCTTGCGTGGCATTGTTATTGTACAGACAACCTAGACAACTTCAAAATCATAGTAAACATGAAAAATATAATACAATACAGAAGTGTAAATTTAGTATGACGTGTGCATGGGCAGTCTCTGTGGTTGCTTATGTGGTACATGTTTCCACAAGTCTATGCTTAGTGGTGGTATTGCGTAACTATCCTTTGCTTATGTTTGTTACTAGTTTTTTTTCTGATTGTATTCGTTCAAGTTCATTTCAATTAGACACACAATTAGTTGGTGTTCATTGTTCTTCATTTTGGTTGATTGTGTATCACCAAGTTATCACCTGTATAGTTCACAAGTGGTATCAGAGCCTTCATTCCAAGATGTGTGATGTGAAGAAATTGAATAACCAAAATTACAAGACCTGGTCAACCTGCATCTCTTCGTGTTTGCAGGATCAGACTTGTGGGAAGTTGTTCATGGCAACGACCGTTCAACCTGCTAGAGAGAATCAAGATGGAGTGCTTCGGAAATGGAAAGTTAAGGCCGGGAAGGCGATGTTTATATTGAAGATGACAGTGGAGAACGAAATACTTGAATACATACAAGGATTCGTCCAGTCCTAAGGAGGCGTGGGGCCCCTTGCAAAAACTGTTGCCAAAAAAGAATGATGTGCAGTTGAAAATGAGCTACTGTCAATCTCTCAAAGGACCTTCCATATCACAATACTTTCACAAAGTGATTTTTTTTTGTGTCAGGAGATTGGTGATCTTGACCCATAGATGCAGATAGGTGATGCTAGGATGAAGGGCATCATTATACATGAATTGAAGATGAAACTTCAACAACTTTGTAGCGGTTGTTCAGGTTGGCCTTCATAACGTTCTGTATGTAGAAAAGAAGAGTAGCACTGAGCAATTTGCAGGTGTCTAGATCACGAGAATGAAGCTTTGTATGTAGAAAAGAAGAGTAGTACTAAGCAAGTGCATCTCAACACTCCAAGTCTCAACAGAAAATATAAAAGATCCAGGCAAAACAAGATGGGGACAAAGGTGGTGCGCAATGTTAAATGAGAAACAAGTATAGAAAGAAAGCCACAAGAACTCATGGAAGGAAGACCCTTTCAAGTGTTATAATTATGAAAAGAAAGCACACATAGCTAAGCATTGCAAGTTGCAACAAGTTTTAGGAGGGAAATGTTGCAACTACTACCCCTAACGAGTTGGCATTGGATGCCAGGCTCTCATGGTACAAGTGGAAGGGTTCCTTCTTACTCGATTGGAAACTAACTTTGTTCCAGAATTTGTGACTGAATCTAGTTATACAAGCTAATATAAAACTAATAATATTTGGAAAAAAAAAGCACACTTCATTCAATAAACATAGAGGGCTATAAATAGTCTTATACATACCACACGAGAAAATGGAACGCACTAAAATTACTCAACTACCTAAGGAATAATACACCCACTCTTCTACTTGTTCAACGAATACATCCAAGAATTTCGGTCAAAGCAAACCAAGTCTACCTAATAGCTTATTCAAATAAAAATACTACCAAATAATAAAACTGAAGTCAAGATTAAACCCAACATTCACCCCCTTAATCTTGACTCGTTTATTCATCAAAGCAGGTTGGTTCTTCCTCTTTGATCAAGTTGGCTTTTTTGTCTTTGTCATTCCACTTTATGCACTCGTAGCTAAAGTGCCCAAAAGCTCCACAAACATAGCACCAAATTCCACTCACATCACTTGACCCAATCCTCTTCCTCGACCTCTTTCACCTCTACTATAGCTTCTTCCACGACCTCTTCCTCGACCGTATTTCCTATCACAATCACCATTCTTCGCTCACTAGCCATCAAGAGTTGCCCTTGTTCTCCTTCCTTCTCACCATGGCTTTTGAGTCTTTCTTCATAAGGCTAAGCCTTCAACCACTTCACTAAAGAGTATTGTATCCAACTCGAAACACTATTTAATCGAAGCCACAATTTGAAGAAATGCTTCGGCATTGCATCATGTATCCTTCTCACCATTTCTTTTTACTCAACTTCATGCCCAAGACTCCTCAACTTTGACCTTTTAAAGTTAAGGAGCTTGGGCATGAAGTTGAGTAAGAAGAAATGGTGAGAAGGATACATGATGGAATGCCGAAGCATTTCTTCAAACTATGGCTTCAATTGAATAACGTTTCGAGTTGGATACCATGCTTTTTGATGAAGTGGTTGGAAGGCTTATGGCTTATGAAGAAAAACTCAAAAGCCATAGTGAGAAGGAGGGAGAAAAAGGGCAAATCTTGATGGCTAGTGAGCAAAAGAATGGTGATGGCGATACGCAATTCGGTAGAGGAGAGGTCGTGAAAGAAGCTAAAGTGGAGGTGAAAGAGGTCAAGGAAAAGGATCAGGTCGAGGTGACAAGAGTGGAATTCGATGCTATGATTGTGGAGCTTTTGGACACTTTAGCTATGAGTGCACAAAGTGGAATGACAAAGACAAAGAAGTCAACTTGATCCAGAGGAAGGACCGACCTTACTTTGATGAAGGAACCAGTCAAGATTAAGGAGAGTACATGTTGGGTTTAATCTTAACTTTAGATTTATTATTTGATTTTGTTTAGTATTATTTCTATTTGAATAAGGGATTAGGTAAACTTGGTTTGCTTTGATCGAAATTCTTGGATGTATCCGTTGAACAAATGGAAGATTGGATGTGTTATTTCTTTAGGTAGTTGAGCTATTTTAGAGGGTTTCATATTCCCACATGGTATGTGTTAGGGTCCGGGTGTAGATCGATACACAAACACAATCAAACTGCGAGAGAAAATAATAACAAAGATGAACACGCGAGATTTAACGTGGTTCGGTCGATATGACCTACGTCCACGGGATGCAACCAAGATAATACTTTTATTGCTTCCTGCCTCACTCGTGAGGAAAGTACAATACACAATATAAATAGAGAAAATTAGGGTTTACAACTTAATCCCCAAGAAAACCCTAATGGGCCAAAATTAAATAAAAAAACAGGTCAGGCCTTTAATTTAATTAATCCGCCATTAAGTTGTCTTTTAACCCGAGCCCAAATCAAGACTCCACAACCTAACAATCTCCCACTTGGAGGCTTGATCATCTTCAAACTGCCTTCCCTTGTAAACACTTGTACCTCTTGTAATCTTCCTCGTCTTCCTGGTTGCAGCGACCTTCTCATCAGTTACCTGAAGGCCCGTTGAAGCTCCTCCGAGCTTCAACACATCAGTCACGACTGTATCTGCCCCTAACCCGTTCTTCGTCCTTACCGGCTCCCACTGAAACAAACTACCAAATCCTGGAACACCCTGAGAACAAACACTCCACATTCAGCAAGTAATCATTTGGAGAGATTTTATTAGATGGAATATTAGTTCTTTTAACCCACTGTCGTCTAAGAACTGTAACTGAAGCACAATCTGTGCTCCCACTGCCACGAATCCTTTAACTGGTTTTCCTAAACTCTTCCATGCACATTCACTCTGAATCTTTCTTGTGACTCTAGGTTTCTTACTTGCAAAGCAAACCTTCTTCTGCCCACGAGATTCTGTGAACTGGATTTTAGTCTTCTGAACTGGAACGTCACTTCCTTTAGATGGTAAACTGACCATATACAATGAACCCATTTTCTTTCCACGAGCAATGACAAGATTTCCTTTAACAGCTTTCCCTGCTTATTCCCGAACTTAACCTCATGTCCCTATTCATCCAACTGACCGACAGAAATCAACTATTTCTTCAAATCAGGAATCACTCTAACATCTTTCAAAGTCCCTGAATCAGCTGCAGTAACTAAATACATGTCACCTATGCCGTAACATCAGAATATCATTGTTCGCCAATCTTACCTTACCAAAATCACTTTTTTTTAAATTCTGCAATGCTTCGCTATTGTGGGTAGCATGAAACGAAGCTCCAAAATCCATGACCCAAGAATCCACACTGCTCTCCACGCTACAGATTAAAGCAGGATCGTCTGAGTAGTGTGGTGCAGTGTTACTTCTTTTTTATCATTCAGACACTGATTCTTGAAGTGTCCTACCTGTTTACAGTTCCAACAAGTCACATCATTTCGAGCCTTAGACAGTGTTGCAAAAATCGACGCCTAGAGCCGATTAATCGCAAATCGGGAGTATACCTTGGCGATTTCACTTAATCGGAGGTATTAGTCGGTAATCGGTCAAATTCGGTCAAAATTGGACCTAAGCGGACCTAGGCGGTCTTAATCAGCCAAAAATTGGAATCTCCGGCGAATTTCCGTTAGGGTTCCGGCGATTTCCGGCGGATTTCCGACGAATTTCAAAAATTCCGGCCAAAACTAAAAAATCCGTGAAAAACTTAGAAAATCCGGCCAAATATGTATATTTATATGTAAATCTAAACTTTTTTATTAAAATTACATACTATAATATGTGTATTTATATATAAAACTAAAAATTATATATAAAAATTCCAATCCGATTAATTCTGATTAATTCCGATTAATCCCGATTAATCCCTAGTCCTTACCTCGCCGCCCGACTAGCGCCTAGCGATTTTTACAACATTGGCCTTAGACTGACTTCTTTTCCTGTTCTTGCTCCCACTACATCTGTTAATCTTTCTTCCTCTGCCAACATTCAGTAATTCACTTGATGATTCACCTGAATTCTTTGTGTGACGTCTTCGCCTATAATGATATCCTGAATCCCTTCTAAGGTGAACGCGTCGGTGGAACTAGTAATCGTTGTAACAGTACCACCCAGCTATCAGGCAATGATGATAACAGTAGTAGAGCTTGAACCTCATTCTCGAATTTGATGCCAACTCACCCAAATCTTGACAAAATAGAGTTCAAGTTGTTGATGTGCATTAAAACTGAACTTCTTTCTTTCATCTTTGTATTAACTAGCTCTCGAATCAAGAAAACTTTATTTGATGCTGAAGGCTTCTCGTACATATTAGATAACGCATCCATGATACCTTTCGATGTAATTTCCTTCAGAATGTTGAACGCAACATCCTTTGTTAGCGACAACCTAATAACTGCCTTGGCCTTTTTATCTAAAGTTTCCAACTCAGTTGCTTCCATCTTTTCTGGTTTATCACCCAAAACAACATCCAAGTCTTTCTGAACAAGCAAATCCTCCATTTGCATTTTCCACCAACCAAAGTCGTTTCCATTAAACTTCTCAATCTGAAGTTTTCCGCTCTCAGCCATTATCTCAAACTACAATCTGTTTACTAAATTACTAATCAAGTCAAAACTGAAAGTAGTATCAAACACAACTATGGCCGGCTGCCTGAACTTTAGTGTTCTATTGAACACTACCTTTTTTCCTTGGTCAAAAAAAAAGTAAACAAACTAGTTAAACAATGCACCTGGGAGTTCTCGATTTTAAATCTCGGTAATTATATTAAGATACTTGGATAAACAAAAAATACCCGACAATCACAACAAAAGAGTGTCCGGCTAAACTGCCCGACAACCGCTCTCGCACCAAACAAACTGAACAGACAAACAAAAGCAACCCAAATAGCCAAAAGAATACTCGAACCCGATATTCAACCAATAGCAAACCCTAATAAAAAAAACTGAAACAAACAAAATCTTATAACCTGTTGTTTCTTTATGATTGAATGCCAATGGTTCAGTATCGCGAGGTTACAAAAAGACACCAACATGCTATCCTTATTCTATTCTTTTGTTTGGTGAACTAATACAAATAAAAACAGCTAGTAGTCTGCCTTTTTTTCTTTGTTGTAATGGATGAAAGATGGCAAGCACCTAAGACAAAAAAGTCTTCTGCTTCTTTCGATGAATACACACAACCCTAGGCAAACTTCCTTTTTCTTTCTTTTATATTTCAACCACATTCACATGAAAAAAGATGGATTGTGGCGGCTAGGCTGCCGACCTAAAATTCTAGATCACGTTCCTCTCGCGTTGTGTTTTCTCTCTGTGACTGACGAGTCGTAGCTCTGATACCACTCATTAGGATCCGGGTGTAGATCGACACACAAACACAATCAAACTGCGAGAAAAAATAATAACAAAGATGAACACGTGAGATTTAACGTGGTTCGGTTGATGTGACCTATGTCCACAGGCTGCAACTAGGATAATACTTTTATTGCTTTCTGCCTCACTCGTGAGAAATTACAAGTACAATACACAATATAATAGAAAAATTAGGGTTTACAACTTAATCCCCAAGAAAACCCTAATGGGCCAAAATTAAATAAAAAACGGGCCAGGTCTTTAATTTAATAATCCGCCATTAAGTCGTCTTTTAACCCGAGCCCAAATCAAGACTCCACAAACCCAACAGTATGTGTAAGTGATAGAGAACAGGATTGATCGGAGGAAAGATTAGGACTATTAAAGGATAATACTAGGAACAATCAAAAGAAACTCAGATTTTTTATTGTAAAAGGATGATGTTAATGGAATGCAATCACAGATTCCAGGGTTACAAACCCTCTCTCATTGCATCATGCAAGAGCCCAAAAGAAAACAAACAAACTAACTCACACCAAAAGCGTTTCCTTCTCTCCCCCTATATTCTTTCTTACTAATAACAATTATACCTCTCTCTTCTATACATTATCCATTTTTTTCCTTCTAGAATAGACATATTAATCTCATGTTTGGTTCGTATCATTGCTTCCTCCTTCAAAAAAAGTCTTGTCCTCAGACTTGCATTAGGAAATTGACCAGTAATCCATGCTGCATCCTCCTAGGTCGCGTCCCAGTGGTTTGGCCCTGCCACTATATTAACCATTGTTCTTCGGACTCCGGTTCACCACCCACAAAGCGCTTGTCTAAGATGGCTATAGGATGGAGTGCTTCAACATCGCAATCTCTAATTCCGGTGGTAATGCGGAATTCGTAAACGTCCCCTCCGCTTCTTTAACAACGAAACATGGAAGACCGGATGGATCTTGGATGTCGGGGCAATTGTAATTTGTAAGCCACGGGTCCGATTTTAGCAATAACCTGAAAAGGGCCAAAGAATTTCGCTGCCAGCTTTTGATGAATGCGATTGACCACTGAAAGCTATCGATACGGTTTTAATTTGACATACACCCAATCCCCTACGTCAAATTGTATCTCACGTCGTTTCTTGTCAGCTTGAGTCTTCATTATGTTTTGTGCATGGGATAAATTAAGTTTCAGCTGCCTTAAAGCTTCATCCCGATCCTGTAGCTCACTCAAAATCGATTCCAATCGAATTTCACCCGAAACATATTGCAAAACAGACGGTGGTTTGCGTCCATAAACTGTTTCAAAAGGAGTTGTGCCCGTAGAAACGTGAAAAGTCGAATTATATACCAAAATTCCGCCCAAGGAATCCATAAAGCCCACGTTTTTGGCTGATCGATAGCAAAGCAACGCAAGTAAGATTCTAGACAACGATTGACAACTTCGGATTGGCCATCTGATTCCGGATGGTATGCGGAGCTGAGGTGGAGTTTAGTGCCCATTGACCGGAAGATCTCTTGCCAAAAAGTGCTTAAAAAAGAGGATCACGATCGCTGACAATAGATTTAGGCACCCCATGATGCCGGATAATCTCCTTGATGAAGGTACCGGCCACTATTTTAGCGGTGAAAGGGTGTTTCAATAAGATGAAGTGGGCGTATATTGATTGGCGATCGACAACCACCAAAATGACCGTGTAACCTTTGGAGGACGGTAAGCCGACAATGAAATCCATTGTCAAATGCTCTCAAATGGTTTCCGGAATTGCCAGAGGTTGGAGTAACCCTGTCGGTCGAACGAAGATGCTTTACATTTTTGACAAATATCACAGTCTCGTACAAAGTTTTTAACTGTAGTAGCCATTCCTGACCAGAACAAGTTAGCTGCCAGACGACGATATGTTCGATAGAACCCTGAATGGCCCCCCGTAGCTGTCGTGTGGAATTCGTGAAGCAATTCGAGAATGAATTTAGAATTCTTGGAGATGACCAACCGATCTTTATATATTAATACTCCTTGTTTGACTGAATATTCCGAAAACTTAGAAGGAGTTGCCACATATTTAGTCATAAGTTGTTGAATTTCAGGATCTTGCTTTGCCTCCTCGACCAGCTGAGCACCTTGAAGCCAAACAGCGAGGAAATTGCTTGGTTAAATTCACCCGAATCGGCGCGACGAGAAAGAGCGTCGGCAACCCTATTTTCACGGCCTGGTTTGTATTGTATGTCAAAATCGTATCCCAACAGCTTAGCAACCCAGTTCTGCTGGTCGGGAGAGGACACCCTTTGCTGCAAAAGATATTTCAAACTCTTTTGGTCTGTGTAAACTGTGAAACGAGCTCCCATCAGATAGGTTCTCCAATGCTGAACTGCCAATACCAAGGCCATCATTTCACGCTCATAAGCCGATTTGGCAAGGTTCCGATCGCTTAAGGCTTTACTAAAATAAGCGATCGGTTTATTGTGTTGTAATAAAACAGCACCAATGCCCCTCCCTGAAGCGTCACATTCCACACTAAATGAACATGTGAAATCAGGTAGCGTTAATACAGGGGCAGTAACCAAGGCTTGTTTGAGTTGATCGAAAGCTTGTTGCACCTCGGACTCCATGCAAAAGCGTCTTTTTTGGTCAAGTCCGTTAATGGTCGCGCGATACTTCCATAATGCTTAACAAACTTCCGATAATATCCGGTCAATCCCAAAAAACCCCGTAATCCTTTTAAGTTTGTTGGAGCTGGCCAATCCATAACAGCCTCAATTTTCTTTGGATCCATCGAAACCCCAGTACCATCTATATGTGGCCCAAATACTCAACCGAAGGTTGGCCAAAAGAGCATTTTTGTTGATTGACACGAAGGTGGTTGTCTAACAGAATGGTAAAGACCAACTGTAAATCATCCAAGTGTGTATCCCAAGTGGGGCTGTAATTAAAATGTCGTCAAAGAAGATTACAACCTGCGACGTAACAACGGTCTGAAAATATCATTCATGACGGCCTGAAACGTCGCCGAGCGTTTGTTAGGCCGAACGGCATAACAAGGTATTCGTAATGACCGTCATGGGTGCGAAACGCAGTTTTCTCAATGTTGTCATCGCGCATACGAATCTGATTGTAGCCTGACTTCGGGTCAAGTTTTGTAAAGAAACGTGCTCCATGTAATTCATCAAGCAGTTCGTCCACAACAGGGATGGGAAACTTATCAGGGACAGTAGCACGATTCAGGGCTCGATAGTCCACGCACATTCGCCACGAATTATCTTTCTTCCGAACTAAGATAACGGGACTAGAATAAGCACTCTTACTCGGACGAATCATTCCCAAGTCTAAGAGTGCACGCACCTACGTTCAATCTCTGTTTTCTGAATGTGCGGGTAACGATAAGGTCGGACACAATGGGTTCTTGAGAGGTCAAGGTTATGCCATGATCATGAGCACGTCTGGGAGGTAGCTCAGCTGGTGGTTGAAAAATGGGCATAAATTAGTGTAGAACACTGAAAAGGGCTGAACGTTGTTGGTCGGATAAAGTGGACGAAGTACCATTTAAGGACACATGAGACTGAATCGGATTAACGGAAGGCTTGTCTTCAAGAGGCAGCCACTGTTGTAAAGCAGCCGGTTGAGGTTGACCCACCATTATTCCTTGTAATCGAACCTTTTGACCGTTATACGCAAACTGCATCCAAGAGTTATGCCAGTCGTGTATGACCTCTCCCAACGACTGAAGCCAATCCGTTCCCAAAATCATATCCAAATTACTTGTGTCAAATACCAATGCATTCAATACAAAAGAACAATTACCCATGTGTATCCTGAGATTAAGGCAATGTTCATTAAGAAACACAAAATGACCATCCCCTAATTTAATGCGAATACCAGAAAATATGGAAAAGGGAATACCCAAAGCAAGAACCAAACGTCAAGAGATGAAGTTATGGGTAGCTCCGCTATCCACTAACATACTAACCGGAATTCCTTGTAATTTTCCTTCAAGTCGTAAGGAATTGCAGCCCCCTGTCTCCGCTAATAAACCCTCGAATTCTAAAGCGAGACAAGTACCTCCGGAGGGTTCGATTACAGGAGAATCATCAAGAGGAGAAGGTTGTTCCAATAAGACATTTGTAGCATCTGAGTCAATGATTTCATCATCACCCAGTAGAAGAACTCGCAATTTGCCCTCCTGACACTTATGAGCTGGACTGTACTGTTGTCCACACCGAAAACAAAGTCCCTTTTTTCCGCGGTCCTCCCATTCGGAGCGAGATAGAGACCGCATTCCTCGGTCACGGGGACTCGAATGCCCAAACTCAGAGAAGAAGAAGAACCGGATTTAATGGTAGATATCAATCGCGATGAATCGGATCTACCCAATGGGTTTTTGTCCGCGGCCCAGTTAGAACCCATCGATTTGAGCTCAAAACGGCCCGAAGAGAAAGGCCCACGAGAAACATCCCCTGTAGGTAAAGCTGAAGGGGTCAGATAACAGAACCGGGACGCCGACGCAGTACCGGCGGAGGGTCGGAGCATTGCTTCTACATCCTTGGACAGATACATCGCGTCAAGCGAGAATGTGGTCGATGCAGACGAACCCACTTCTTGACATCGTCCTTTAATCCTGCGATAAAGTACCCCAAAGCTTGGGATTCCGGTAACCGAGGGACCATTATAGAAGGTATTCAAAATCGTCAATATAATCGTGAATGGAATCCCCTTGTTTAATAGTTGCCAGTTGCTCATACGGGTTTTGAATCTCCAAACCACTGAAGCGTTGGAGAAGTTCCGATTGAAAATCCAACCAAGTGAGGGAGTCGCGTACCTGAGTGATTACAGTGAACCAAGCCACACCCACCATGCTTAATCGAGCTAACCGCAAACGAAGCTCGTCCGGAGTGTTGTTGATATCGAAGTATAATTTCGCTATCTGAATCCATCCCTATGGATCGAACCCACTGAATTCCGAAGCTTGATTTTCTTTATAGCCCACGGCACCACCGAAGAGTCTTCCGGAGAACCGGAAGTGGTGTTCAATTTGGGGCCCGAAGAAGAAAACCCTTCGCCGGAGAGTCCCAAACCACCTGAATCAGACACCGATTTCTTTTCCTGTTGTTTCATCCAAGCAAGAACAACCTTACGAAACTCCCCTGATTCCGCTCGATCATCTTCAAGCAACTTGAAAGAGGATTTCATCTCAGAAACATCATTTTGCAGCTGTTTGATTTGAGGTTCTGAGCATCCAAGCAAGAAGTAGTACGTGTTTCCATGAAAGAAGGTAGAAGGCGCAGGTCAGGGCAGGTCGGACCATGATAGAGAACAGGATTGATCGAAGGAAAGATTAGGACTATTAAAGGATAATACTAGGAACATCAAAAGAAACTCAGATTTTTTTATTGTAAAAGGATGATGTTAATGGAATGCAATCACAGATTCCAGGGTTACAACCCTCTCTCATTGCATCATGCAAGAGCCCAAAAGAAAACAAACAAACTAACTCACACCAAAAGCGTTTCCTTTTCTCCCCCTATATTCTTTCTTACTAATAACAATTATACCCCTCTACTTCTATACATTATCCATTTTTTTCCTTCTAGAATAGACATATTTAATCTCATGTTTGGTATTCGTATCAGTAAGACTAATTATAGCCCTCTATGTATATTGAATGAAATGTGCTTTTCTTTTCAAATATTAAGTTTTCATATTTTCTGGTATAACTCAATCCAATCACAAACTCCATAACAAAGTTAGTTTCCAATTGAGTTAGAAGGACCTAGTAGTCAAGATTAAACCCAACAACGAATACTAGGTCAAACATAAACTTGATGATTAAATCGTCGATTCTGGATGCTCTAATCATATGACCAGAGAGACATAACTAAAATCGTTCGATACAATGGCAACCAAGTTGTGGTTATAGCAGACAATTCAAGGCATCATATCGCAAATGTAGGAGACGTTACTTTTACAAATGGTAACTACCAAGGATAATTCACCATTAAGGACGTATGCCATGTGTTAGGTATGAAAAAGAATATATTTTCTATACCCCATATCACCTTTACAGGCAAGTATGTTGTTTTCGGCCCTGATGATGTCAAAACGTACGACAAGTTCATGACACAAGCAAAGGTTGTTCTAAGTGGTCATAAACATAATACGATGTATGTAATCTCAGTTGAGTCAATCTCTGTTGAGAAGACACGAGGCACTCAAAACGTTGATTTGTGCACTTTAGCTTAAGGCATGTGGCTTACAACAAGTTAAGCATGATGATGACTAAGAGGTTTGTGGCAGGTCTACCATAATTACAAATGCGTAAAGGTTGAGTTCAAGTTGTTAGTTTGGAAAATCTCACCAACAATCGTTTTATGCCTCAAACTACAAGTCTAAAGCACTGCTAGGGTGGTAGGGCCACACACGCCATGCCTTGCAATGTGCCCCGACGTGGCATGGCACCATCATCGCCACCATGGAAAATACGTTGCATGGCGTCTTCATGCAGCATGTTCTCGCCGTGGAACACACCAAAATTCGACCGTCGTGTGGATGTGGGCATGGTTCAGCATGAGTGCCCCCTCAGAATATGGGTGTGTGGTGTAGTGTGGCATGGTTTCACATGGCACATTGTGATTGGTGGGTTTTATGGTGTAGTGGGGGTTGATGGCATGAGTGTCCCTCCACCCTTGGAACTTTTTCACACCGATATGTTTTGTCCAGTCAAACAAGCTTTCAATCAAGGAAATGAAGTACTTGAGTACATTTATAAACGATTTCTCACGCTTTGTTTGGGTGTACTTTATGAAAGAGAATAAGGAAGTTCTCGACAAGTTCAAGTTGTTTCGGCTATAAGTTGAAAAGGTTACAGGCCTCATTTTGAAGATGTGCTTGAATCAGATAACGGGGGCAAATACTTGGCTAAAGAGTTCACTGACTTTCTCAATCTTATAAGATTAAAAGACAACTAATTTGACCACCACACCATAGCTTAATGGATTATCAAAGAGAAAGAACAAAAGTTATGCAACATATTCGTTCAAGTTTTCAAATAGATACACAATTAGTTTGTGTCAATTGTTCGTATTTTTGGTTAATGTGTATCACCAACTTTTCACTTGTAGATTTAACAAAACCAAGGAGAGAGGCGAGGGCGCCGCATCACGTAAGTGACACGCGCTTATAAAAACCGGAGGTGAAAGTACATTTTTTTAAGGAGGCGAACTCAATATTTATAAAAAAAATAAACTATCAGGCCAAAATTAGCACTACTGTCAGGAAAAAACATTTAAAAAAAATCAAACTTACCTACATTTTAAACTACCCCCACACCCCAACGGCCCCTATTAACCTTCGGCCTTGATCCTAGCCACTTCAACAACACAACTAACATAAAAAAAAATATAAGTAAACAAAAACAAACAAACACACTTCAGGAATATTAAAACATGGCCTGCCTTTTTTAACTCTATTTACAACTATAAAAAGTATAATCTACCTTTTTTCACTCTACATACGGCCATAAAAAGAATTTACCTACATTTCTTATCTCTATAACCTTGTTCATACCCAGTTGTATTTTTCATAGCCTTATAACATTCCATTATTCTTTCTCTGCTACCCTAATAAAACAAAAGCTAAATACAAACAAAAATACTAAGAACAGCAAATCACCATAGTTGGTTCTAGGTATTTGGCAAATTCAGCCTTTGTAAAATCTCTACGGACATTAAACCCATATATCGATATTTGGAAGCACAAAAAACACATCCCGTTAGAAACCAGGTACGATGTGCAGAAAAGCGCAAAAGTGCCCCTCATTGTGAATCGCAAAAAAGTGTGGACACCTGAACAACCACTGTTTGCACTCACCTGGCAACCAACTTGTCGTCATGCTGCAGCTAGGCGTATTTTTTAGAACAGAGATGCCAACATATATAAGAAAAATATATATTCTCTTGCTAAGATCGAGTAACTAGTTAGAAGATATAATATGGAATAACAACACCAAGTTTAGAACGAAAAAACTAGTGGTTCAAAAGAAGATAACATGCAAAATTTCATATGAAATGCAACTGGTTCAAAATTAATTTACACACAATAAACTTGCATAATAAGTGGTACATATCAACTTAACAGATTTTGACTCGCAAGGAACAAGAAGTATTGAAGGAAACAACCGCCAATATTTCAAGCATTATTCGTGAAACCTCTAAAGTTTGAAATACTTTTAAGGTTAACAACAGCAAAGTTGTGTTCTTGATAAGGTAGCCGAAATTTTGGCTTTCTAAATGAAATCACACTAGGCACTAGCCAAAGACTAATGTCAACGGTAAAGGGCGCAAAAATCTTAGAGTCACAAATTAGGGCAAAAATAAGCTATTTGATAATTCAGGAGTGAGAACTAGGGTTGCTAGCAATGGTGAATCTAGACTTCAAACCCCAAGGCCAAAGGGCTCCAACATAATTGATGTGGCAATAAGAGCACTAGAGCAGATCAGACGATTTGCTTTGCTGGAGCCATGCAGTATTTGGTTTTGATGTCAGGAGATAGCCTATGTTATACTATAATTGGTTTTGACGCACCATGAGATTGCCTATGTTGTCAGCAAGATTTTTCAGTCAAAGGAATCCTTAGGTATCTTAAGAGTACTAGCTCTTCATAGATATGGTGAGCGTTACTGGACTACTAATTATTGTGTTTTCCTTGGCTTTAACCTCATTAGTTGGAGTTTCAAGAAACAACATATTGTTGCACAAACTAGCATTGAGGCCAAATTTCAGCTCTAGCTCATGTTGTTGTTGAGGTGCATTGGATCATGTCTCGTATGCGTGAGTTACGATAATCACCTTGTTGCTCACATACTCTTTGGTATGACAACTTTGAACTACTTACTTTGTTGTTAATCACTTGTTACATCAATGCACAAAGCACCTTCAAAGTGATTACACTTCAACTTGCAGGAGTTGACTTCTACCCAGTGTGCTTGTCTTCGGTCCAACTTGCACATCAATTTCCTCATTCAGCTTGCGGGAGATGTTAAGATAGTAAAAGTCAACTATGATTTTAGTCACATGTGCTACCAATGCAATACGTTTTAAGAATTAGTTGAGATCATAGCCCATAAATTAGGACTTAACATTTTCAATGTGATCTGAAATCCAAATATAGAGAAACAAGTACTTCCATTCATCAAATATTTAATCGAACCATAGAAGAACCCTAATTGACTATCATAAACTATATTAACACACATTGTACATTCATAATTGAAGATAATCAATACAAAAGTGGCTGATCAAATTTTCAAACATTAGCTGTGGAAATTAAAAACTTCATTCAATCAATCTACTTCAATAACACGACCTGAAATAATAATAATAAACGCCATTGATTCATCATAATATAATGGTTCATTACTCCACTTCATTTAATGTTACAACCTAATTATGAAAAAAAGGCTAAATTCACCAGAAAAGTCAAAAACCGCTTACCTGATCAACTGTGCAGACGGCGATATAGATGTGCGTAGCGGAAACACAGCAGGCGGAGGTGATGGTTGACGGTGCAGGTGGCGGAGGGGATGATAGAAGGTGCAGACGGCGGTGGCGGTGGCGGTGGCGGTGGCGGTGGCGGTGGCGGTGGCGGTGGCCGTCGGTTACCGAGGTATGGAGGAAGGGTTGATTGAGGGGGGCCAGAAGGAGGAAGCGAGGGTAAAGATGTCATTTGCAGCTTATGTTCAGAGAAAGGTTAAAAAGTAGAAATTTACATGAATATTCATGGTTAAAAAGTAAATTTTAACCTGATTGTTTGTTTGATTTTTAAAATTAAAAAATTTCAAAACTAGTTCAAAATTTGGTGTACTCATTGTATGTTAATCCCTCATATTAGATTCATTATAATTTATAAAACAAATAACTTTTAAATTTAACTTTAACGATCAAAATTGTAATATGCGTATAAAAGTTTGATTCAACTTTATTTTTTTTAAATTTATGAACCAACCTTGTAATAATTATATAAAAGTTTGGATTAACTTTGTAATTTTTAATGTTAGAAATCAAATTCATAATTTTATCGAATCACAAGAATATGTATGCAATTTACTCGTTAAAATATAATAACTCATGATTGTGGTTTAGTGGTATGGTAATGAAGCCAAATAGAGGATGAAATGTTCAAAATACTTAATCCTA
The DNA here is from genome assembly GCA_025506515.1 of Flaveria trinervia. NCBI lineage: Eukaryota > Viridiplantae > Streptophyta > Magnoliopsida > Asterales > Asteraceae > Flaveria > Flaveria trinervia. The sequence goes on from CM046453.1 coordinate 75,185,517, forward strand.
TCTTTATATTCATCACTATCTCTAAAACTTAAACTTAAAGTATTAGTTTACCATTTAGTGGTATGGTAATGAAGCCAAATAAAGGACGAAATGTTCAAAATACTTAATTCTATCTATATATTTATCACTATCTGAAAAACTAAAACTTAAAGTATTTGTTTACCATAGTCATCCAAGAATTAACAATAATAACGAATTAACAATAGTAAATATTTATATTTAACGGTTTATTATTCATCCTTTCCAAATTGTTGCGAGTGTGTACAAAATATGTGAAAAGTTTTTTAGAAATAAATTAAATTTAAAGAAAATATGTCTTTTAGTTAAATTATATAGATATAGATGGAGAATGCGTTATGAATATTTTAAGATAAAACAAAGTAAAACCTTTTATATTAGTTACTTTTTTACAAGCAATTAAATGAAATTTAATGTTAAAAGGGTTAAAAATAATAAATAACAACCTTTAGGTTATGAATAAGACACTAACAGGAAGAAATAAAGAATGTTTTTTAGAGTTAACTAGTATCTCGTGTTGTGAAAATGTTTATATAGAAATGTTTCCCCAAACAAGCATGTTAAAGTTATAGATCATGCGAAAATTTATACTTAACAACTAAATCTTGTAAACTCGTGCGTTGCGACAAGGTCACTTATAATATTTGAAATTTAGTTTAATATTAAAAAAAGAAAACCATTTAAAAAATTAAAGTTGGAACGTTGATAAAAAATATTCATGTCCCAATGATATATTCGAAATTTTAAAAAACAATGATTTTTAAAAATTTATAATGGAACAACACATTTGTGATTGTCTCGAAAATAAATAGATATGGTATAAAGTGTAGATATAGCTAAACTAAGAGGATCAAAGTGTAGTTTTCTAATGATTTGAGCCAAGTAACGAATTTAAATACTAACTTCGAAAAATATAAATAAGAGCTATCTTCTTACACTTGTATATCACCGATGGCTATTAAACTAACTTTGTTAAATTTTATTAAGTTAAACGCATTTAAGTAACTTCACCTGAGACTAATTTTTAAACTACAAGTTTATTGGTTTTCGAATAAAAAATTATTTATCTAATTACCACTTATATGGGTATTATATATATAATAAATCCAAATTAAACTAAAACCAGAATCATAAAAATACTAACACCCAATCTAAGCCTCCATCGTTGTCATCATCAACCCTACCATCCCAACTCATCCTATCCCCCCTCATCTTCATCATCACCGCATGCCCGTCTATAGTCGCACTTTCCACCTACAAGCACCCTCCTCAACCAGCAACCATCGTCGCAAGTCACAACCACCGCTAAATCCTTTAAATGTATGTTATTATTAATAGAAGTTGGTGATAATGGTTATTCTTGTTACAAAACTAAAAGTAGAGAACTCTTGTTCGTTACTTTTCAAAGTTTATATCAAATTTGTTGGTTTATCCGGACAAAAATGACCATTCATGTGATTGACTCGGCTATTTGTTATATACAGAAGCTAAAAGAATATGCATGTAATATCTTAATATTACAATAGGACATAAGGAGAATGGCATGATGGTAAACCTTATGAGTATCTTATAGAGAATGTAACTAGAGTGAGAGATCTAGGTCCACAAATGTAAAACAAAGTTTGGAAAAAGAATATCACTATTTGTCATATCAATATACATAGATTGAAAAAATTATAAAATATACGCTTGATAAAAATTAGTATGTATAGTTGAAAAAGTTTATTATATGCAATGTGTTATATAGGTGCATATAATTACAATTATTTAAAAGAACTATACATATAAACAAAGAATATCATGTTGTATAACAAGCGAGCTGAGCACAAACTCATTATCTAAAGCGGAATGAAAGAAGTTCAAACTAATAGGTGTTCGAGCTACTTCGTTCATCACTTACGTTTTCCATTAAGGTTTTCAAGAGACAAATACAATATTATTGTTTGTTACATAAGATTCTCAAAATGTTAACTTATTTAAACAGTAACACACCACTGAACACGGGAGCAATTATGATGGATTGTCACGCTAGAAAATCACTCGGTTTAATCTACATCATCAGCTCATCTCATCACTTCTCTTTTTCCCTCTCCTAGGCATGCCAATAGGCATGAGGATGTTGCACTATATTGTTCATATTGTGGTGTAAACGATCAGGCCGACTTGCAATCTACTCGAGTTTTGTTTGAAAAAAACTCAAATCTAGCCGAGCTTAAATGAGCTCAATCCTGAGCATGAGCTCAGATTATGGCTTGTTTACTTAATGAGCTCGAGTCCAAGCTCGTGCTCAGATTATGGCTCGTTTACTAAACGAGCTCGAGCCCGAGCTTCGGATATCAAACTCGAGCCGACTCGCGAGGCTAATCGAGCTTTTTTGTGTTATGTAGTTGTTATATTTACATATTAAATATATATTATTATGATAAAAAAATTAACTAATTATATTATGTTATATATAAAATGAATGATTATAGATAAATATAAAAGTAACTATAAAAAGAATAAAAACCTTAATTTAACAAGGAGCCTAGCTCGAGCCAGCTTGAGCTTGAAGATATTATGATGAGCCGAACTCAAGGTTTAGAAATAAAACTACAAACAAGTTGAGCTCGAGATCATTTGACTCATCTTAGCTCGTTTACACCCCTAAGTGAAAGTCACTATTCTGGTCGATACCACGTTGCCACCTCAACCATGCCCCTTCTCACCTCGACTCCACTTCCCTAATACGACCACATATATATAGAGGTGTACAAACCGGTTTGGGGGCCCAAACCGGTTCGGGTCTCAAACCGAAACCGGTTTGGTCAAACTCGGTCAAAACCGGTTTGGCCCCAAACCAGTTCGGGTTCAAACCGGTTTCAAACGCTAAAAACCCAACCTATCAAACCGGTTTGGGTCGGTTTGGAACCGGTTCGGGCCCAAACGGTTTTTTATTTTATTTTATTTTGTTGTTTGTTATATTCAAACAAAATTTTAAACTTTTAATTAAAACATAAATATTTATAACATTTATATAATTTAAACAATTTATAACAAAACATTTTATATAATTTATATAATTTAAACAATTTATATAGTTTAAATAATTTATAACATTTTATAACATATATAAAACAATTTATTTTATTTAAACAATTTATAACATTTATAAACATTTAAACAATTTAAACATTTAAACGATTTAAGCATTTAAACAATTTATAACATTTATAAACATATATATACTATTTATTAACATTTATAAACAATTTAAGCATTTTAACAATTAATAACATTTATAAACAATTTAAACAATTTATATCATTTATAAACAATTTAAACATTTTAACAATTTATAACATTTAAAACATTTAAATAATTTAAACATTTAAAACTAAACATTTAACATAGTCATTTATTCGTTCGTATTATACTTGTACGTTTATTCCTCGCCACCAAAACCGGAACTGTTACGAAGATAGTCATCATATGCCGCTTCATCATTAGTCATTCCTGGTGTCAATCCGCTCTCTACCTCGTCCTCGTATAATTCTGCTTTGTATTTCAGTTCTCCTTTAAGCGATTGTTTGTCTTGTACTCTTTCCGCGGCATCCAATTAATCTTTCAAGCAAATTAACATTTCAACTGCTTGTGGAGTGAGTCGAGTTCGTCTTATTGATATAATCCTGCCACTAACAGAAAAAGCAGATTCTGAAGCTACCGTAGAAGCTTGGACGATTAGTAAATCTCAGGCCATGGTGGATAGGATGGGAAATTGATCTTCCTTACCTTTCCACCAAGCCAACAAGTCAAAAATTTTAAATTCATGTGAAGTCATGATCGATAAAAAGTTTGTAAGACCATACCTCCCGAGTTCACCACTCGGAGTGTTACCACGTTGACGTTTATTACATTCATCCCTTAAAGTATTATATAAATCAAACATTGGATCATTCGAACATTCGACATTTGCCGCATGCCTTAAAGCATCATGGATTTGTGATGTTTCCCCGTATTTTAATAAATAAACATCATACATTTGTTGTAATTGTTTGTTGAAAGTAGCTTTTAAAGTTTTACTATACATTGGTTTACCAGCTTCTAAATCCAAATTAAAAGTAATTTTATCAAGTAAAGTTTCAACACCCGACAAATTTAAACAAGAGTTTAAAGCAGCGGCACATGTAATAACGGGAGGCATTTCTTCAAAATATTTTTTAAGTTTTTCTTTCATTTGGGGTATCATATCGGAATAAGGTCTACCCCTACACGACAATTCATTTAATTTTGAAGTCATTAAATAAATTTGGTGTAGTACCAATGGACTCGTTGGGTAATAAACTTCAGAAAGACATGTAGTTGCATTTTTAAAAACTTGAAGCATTTTTGTTACTTCTTCGATGATGGCCCAACCCGATGGATGGTAAGAATTTGCCTTTCCCCGACTTACCAAACTATTATGAAAGGCTATTAAACTTTCTTTTTGTTCAATAGCCTTTTCAAACATGTTACATGTGGAATTCCATTGTGTTGGTACGTCCCAATTCGGACCTAAACATTTAGTATTTGCGTATTTACAAAACTTGTGATATTTAGTATATATTTGGTTGTTACTAAAACTATCACGTAACATTCTTTTAAAACAATCTTTAACTGTTTCAATCGTTCTTAAATCATCTTGAACAACTAAGTTTATAATGTGCGCAACACATCGATTATGAAAAAACACACCCTCACATATTGGTTTATATTTTAATTTCAAATGATCTATCGCAAGAGTGTTGTTTGACGCATTATCAAAAGATATAGAAAATATTTTGTTTTCTAATTTATACGTTTGAATAACTTTATCAATAAGATAAAAAATGTTTTGGCCGGTGTGAGGATAATCAAACAATTCAAACGCAATCGTACGTTTCATCATTTGCCACGAATCGGTTCCAACCCAATGGGTGGTGACACAAATGTACGAGTCCGGTGAACCGTGAGGTGTCGACCAAACATCACTAGTTAAGTTAACACCGGTTTGTAAATTTTCAAAATAAGATATTAATTCATTTTTAGCTTTTTTCCACATTTTTAAACAATCTCTTCGAAGAGTAGCACGACTTACATTGGTGTAACGTGGTTGGAGAGTTCGTTGAATGAGTCGAGTCAAACGTTCGTTGTCGAAATGTTTGAATGACAAGCTTTCTTGAATTACAAATTGCGCCATTTGCTCCCGAACCGCATCAATGTTATAAGCCCAAATATTTCCTCCGTTTGTCATCAAAGCTTGACCTTGAGAAGGTTCACCTTTTAACGTTTTACAATATTTATTTGCAATATGGTTTTTCAACGTTGTGTTTGCATCTTTTTTGAAAAACTTATGACAAAACTTGCACCGAGTCTTGTTTGGACCGCTAGCCATTTGACATAAATCGTAATTGCACCATACTTCGGGGTTCCTATTCGTAGGAAGGATTGCTATCACTGTCACACCCCACCTTGACGGCGGAAACGTCGAGATGTGAGGGTAAGATTGTTCACAGCCACATAACGCTATATTAAATTGTAAATATTATTATCATAAGTCTTGAAATGAAAAAAATACAATCATATGACTTATACAAGAAATAAGTTAAACATAACATAACATAATGTAACTTTTTATTTCATTATCTAGGTTCAAGTCCTAGATTATAGCATGCTTCAAAAGGTTCGCTTTAAACTTGAGGTTGACCTAAAACATGATAAAAAAATAAGAGTCAACTAAAAATAGTTAGTGAGTTTCCAAGATTTTAATACATAATATGAAAAAGGTTACAAGTAGCAATTCATGTCATAGGTTATAAGATAGTAAGGTTATAGAACACATATCGTTACAACCAAACCTCGACTTGATTACAAGTATAAAAGACTGGCTAAGTGTATTTGGTTTCCTAGTGCACAAGCATACGGCTCCTAGGAGTCGGCAATACATCGACTTTAGCACCAAATAGGCTTGTCAGGCCCAAAGATCTAAGACGTCGCCAGGCTAGCAATAGTTAATGATTGTAAACAAACTATGTATCTCATATAAACACTTACAATACACAAATAACCATGACATAATAATAAGATGAATTGCATGTGCTTACAAGTCTCAAACGTTTATAAGTGTACAATGTATAGATAATCATGTTTCACCCCAAAGTAGTGTGGAATAAAATAAAATGGGGCAAGGAAAACTCACTTGACAATAATATATAATGGCTATTAATAAGAATAATAACAAGCGTCGCTCCAAGGTGTATCGTCACAAGACACCTAAATATATATATTTACAAGATTAAAGCTTTACAATAATTTAACAAGGACTAAGAAAATCAACTTGATGTTTGGGGTTTTGTTAATTATTATTGTTAAATAAGAACTCAATTATATTTTCGTGAGAACGATTTTATTTATAATTTATATAAATATATATGGATTAAGAATATCTTTTATAATAATTTTGTAATGTTTATAAAGTTTAGATAATTTTATAATTAAATAAAAATGAACACAAATTAAACAATAATTTAAAGGCAATGTTTGAAATATAGTTCGTGTAAATTAAACTACTATTTAAAGTCTAAATTTTATAAAAAATATGCTAGCTATATTATTAACTTTAGGATATTAAATAAAAATTATAAAGGTATTTTTATAAATAAATTACAGAACAATGATTAAATAGTTTTAAAAGAAACAAAGTTTATGAAAACGATTTTTCATAATTTTTAGAAATTTTTAACATTAAATTTGAAGGCCAAAAAGGCCTAAAAAAAATACTTGAGGTTCCCCGGATTCGAACCGGGGACCTCTTGTTTAGCGGTCGTGTGTTTTACCAGTGAACTAAAGGCTCTCAGCCGCGTTTAGATTAGATTCCTAAACCTTAAAAACACTGACACAAGATCCCACCCGATTCTCATGAACCCTAGAATTGTTTACCCCCAAATCGAAGGTCAAAACAACATTGTGAACCCAATTAAGTTTGGGGCTTTTGTTCCCCTCACAAAACCGAGTTCATTGATATATCTAACTTACCCGATTGATACCGAATTGACAGTAAACGATCGAAGAAAAGTCGCGGTTAAACTAAGACCGGTTCAAGTTGCAAACGACCTCAATACTCAAATTCGTGTTACAGAAAGCTTCCAAAGACCATTGTGAGCAAAACCTCTATCAATTTCAGGTCTTGAAGTTCGGAGATTGGTGTTCGAGTATAGAAAAGGTTGCGGTTGCAACGGTTATTCGAAGGTGTGAAATTTGTGTGTTTCAGGAGAAATTGGAAGTTGAATATGATTAAAGGTAGACAAACGTTTGATCTGATTAAATCAATTGAATTATTATGGGTGTTTAAGGCTCGAACGGCTGCAGAGGTTTAAGGCTTCGGTTACTGCTTCAATTGAACTTGTTAACCGACGTTTAAATGCTATTAATTGTTGTCTTTAGGTTCGAATCATGCTTTAGCGGGGTTCGGGATGATTTTTGGATTAAAAATCGGCCGCTTGAAGCGGTTTTAGGACTCGCCGGAGGCCGCGGCCGGCGGTGGCCGGAGGCCGGCCGGGAAATCGGGAGTGGGCAGGGGTTTGGGTTGAAAGTTTAAAACTTTACACTTTGGCCCCTTTTAGTTCAATAGTTATCATTTCATGCTTAAAAGTTCTATTTTAAGTTTCCAAATTGACAAATAAAACCCCCAAACTTAATTTAAGTTTATGTTTTAAACATGGTTAAGTTTAATAACCCTTATAAATATAAGTAACCTTATTAAAAGTAATCTTATTATTACTAATATTATTATTCATTATTATTACTTTTTATTATATTTACTTTTATTAATATTAACATTATTATTATTATTTATACTTAACATTACATAAAACCCAATGACAATAAAGAATAAGCACAAACAACACATGAGTTTTAAAATTGACAAATAATAACCCTTGTAAGAGTAAACGAAGTTAACTTTTAGTTAACAAAAATACGAGATGTTACAATCACCACGTTGCTTGAAGACGCTTCACAACCAACGGATGATTGAGCACTTGTTGAAGCCATTTCAGAGATTTTTGTGAGAGCGTTTTTGAGAGCGTTTAAAACGAAAGTATTTGTGGAGAGCGTTTTTGAGATTTTTGAGAGTAGAGAGTGTTATAAGTTGTTGTGATTTAACCAAAACATCAAATACATATATATACTAACCTAGTGGGGGTATAATGGTAAATAAACATAAAAAACGGTAAAAAATCGGTAAAAACGCTATATAGCCGTTGGGTAACGGTAACCGGTTTGAAAACCGGTTCGGTTTGAAACCGGTTTGAAATTGGAAAGGGGAAACCGCTTAAGAACCGGCGGTTCGGAACCGGTTTGGGCCTCAAATCGGTTCCGGTTTTTTTGGCCGAACCTGTTTCCGAACCGGTTTTTGTGACCATCTCTACATATATATAGCGGCCACTTTATTTATATTTGAATTATTTTGAGTATTTTATATCTAGCTATTTTTCATTGTATATTTGCTCTTTATTCGATATACATCTTGTATGCTTGTATTTATGTATATTTACATATCAATTTACTCACGTAATCATCTCTGTACATTGTTTCCCTATTTCACAACATACAAACAAATCACTTCATGGACCATATTGTTTATTTGGATTGTTTGCTATTTTTTATTACACGTGTTCATCAATCACACAAATGGAAGAACCACAACATTGAAATCAGAGGATCTAATCAAACTTTCTTCAACACATAGCATTTATTTTGTCGTGGCCTTCTTATCCTAACTTTTATTCTTGCACCACCATCAAACATCCGGTGACTTTTAATTACCTCCGATGCTTCTACCGGCATGCGCTAACGTTATGCTGCCTATCATTCTCAAGAGTCCTTAAAGTATTTTGGGCCATAGACTAAAGCGTCATTCTCGAAAGTCCTTAAAGTATTTTGGGTCATAGACTAAAGCGTCATTCTCGAGAGTCCTTAACGTATTTTGGGCCATGGGAGAGTTGAGAAAAAACGGATCTTGAGTCAAATTGAGTCGAGCCTCGACTCGTGAGAATGAGGGTGTTATAGATACTAGTATGGTTACATGAGGGTGTTATGATACTTATCTTTGTCTATACATGTATATTGATAACGTATGATACTTAATTGTACCAAATGATATCGTTATTATAGTCTCACACATCCAGTCATCACAAACCCACACCATTAGTGTCTATGGTTGGTCATACCATTACCTTAATCAATCATGCCCCCACATCAAAGAACCTTGAATCAAATCAAACCTCACACTCTTCGTCCTCCCTAAATCTAACTCCAATGCGAATCTAGCCTTGTAATCATTACTGAAACACAATGGCACATTACCGCACACACAATCCTCGACACGTAACAATCATCGATATAGAGTAAAAACTTATATGAAAGCATAATCATCATCACAAATAAATAGCAAAATTCATCTAAAGATATAACAACAATCATCAAAGAATGCATAGTCTACTCTCAAAACTCAAATGTATGTAAAACAATGGCAGAAAGGAACAACTATGATGGTTTTGAAATGATGAAGATGCAAAGTGAAAAGACACATTGGTAGGGGCAAACCCGATGCACGAAACTCTCTTTTGTATGGGGCCTCAGGGTGTAGTCACCCTCCATTACTTGTATTTTTTGTAAGAGAGTATTTTACAACTAAAACCTATAATTTCCAGATCACCTGACAATAAAATTACTGTTGCTTTAAAATCTAAAAATGTCACCCGTTAAAAAGGTAAAACAAAAGGGCAACATGTTTCAAAGACGAGGGCGGGTGTTCATTCACAACGCTACAGGTGAAATATGGAGTGGAAATGACCAACAAAGTGTAGCGGCCATGGTGGTTCATAAAGTGTAGAAATCTTGAGTCCCCTTTTCATGGCACAATAACTTTTGGTAAAAAATAAACCGACCACGAACTAAAATTATTCCGATGAAAAAAAAACCCATTATCAACTAATTACCAATCACATCACACTTATAATTCACTACATTAAAACACTCCATAGTCCTCTTTTCGTGCAAAATTACATGTAACATGATTTGTTAGATAACACTCAATGATCACATGGGACGTTTGTCACACATGAACATACTTAATTGCGTACAGCCAACATCAACTCCCAAAACACTTTGTTGAAGACATCAACCTACCAACCAAAACCTACACCCAAAGTACAACTCCCACTCCACAAAGTACAACTTGTCACTGCACGAGCGCCCCTCACCCACAGTCAACTCAAATGTGCTTATAAAAGTCTCCAATTCGACCACAAAACTCAACACCCCATCGCATCTCCATCGTTTTTCCCGTCAAAACCCCGATCTCATTCTCACATTCACCAAATCTCTCATCGAAACTCTCATCAGATCAATGGATTTTGAATCAAACGCCATTGTTGAAGAGATCAACAACAATCATGGATGGCAGAAGGTGACGTACGCGAAGAAGCAGAGGAAGAATCCGGCGAAACAGGCGCCGGCGAAGGTGGTTACTAACGGATCTTCGATCTCCGGCGGTGATAGTGTGTTCACGGCGATTGAGAAGAAGTCGGAGGAGCGGCGGAGGCTTATTGAGGCGGAGAGGTTAGCGAATTCGGCGATGTATGATCCTGCGCCTCCGGCGAGATCGGTGAAGAAGAATAGTTACTCTGATTATGACGATAGCGATGAAGAGGTTGTTGCTAATGGTGTGGTCGGTAATGGTGGTGCTGAGGAGAAGAAGACGAAGCCAAAGAAGGTGAAGAAACCTAAGGTTACTGTTCAGGAAGAGGCGGCGAAGATCGATGCGGCTGATTTGGATAGTTTTCTGTCCGATGTGACGGTGAGTGAATTTTTTGGATTTAGCTTCGTAATTTGATCGATCTGATTGAATTTTTACCGAGTAGTTGGATTAGAGTTGATTTCGGTATTATGTTTGAATGGATTTGTTGATTTGAGAGATTGATCTTGAATTGTGGTTGTAATCATATGTAGGGCTTCTTGAGAACACTATTAGCATGTATAGTTGAAAGAAAAATTAGGAGATTTTTTCAGCTTTAGGTTATAGATCATGTTTAGATTAGTTAATTTTTTGATGCATTTTGGGAAGAAATGCTAATTATGTGGATTTGTTTATGCATGCAGGCTTCATATGAGACACAACAGGATATTCAGTTGATGAGGTTTGCTGATTACTTTGGACGAGCATTTTCTAATGTCAGTGCTTCGCAGTTCCCCTGGGTGAAGTTATTGAGAGAATCTGCTGTTGCGAAGGTTGCAGATGTAAGTTCTTTTGACTTTGAGACTCTTCATGTTTTAGACAATCAATCAAAACTTGCACTGTGAAATTGTAGTGCTGTTAGTTCATTACCTTGTTACTTAATGTTTAGTTTGCATGATATTGTATTATGAATTAGTTGTAAGACTAAAACTGGCGTCTTTTGTGTTGAAGTTCACAAACCTCTACTGATAGATGCATAATATTAATCAAAATAAGGAACTGCTGTATTTTGTTTTTAATATGATTGGATGAGTGTGTTAATAAAGATCTCCCCTTGGATACAAGAAAGAGCTGCAATAACATAAAGAGATAATGGGGTGATTGTTACAGTTACTGATATGGATGATTTATGGTTGAACTGCAGATCAAGTTATGATGAGGCTGAATAGGCTTAATTTGTATTATTGTTTCAGTAATATGCTTACAAGTGATGTTGTCCTTGTCTTTGTGGTAGTATAGGATAAATCTGGTTTTTATTTTCTATTATTTCATCAATCTGATTGGAAGTATGGTACATTTTACTTTTCTTGTTTACATGACAACTGGAAATGAGGTTACATTTTGTTTTAAGCAAAGGTATTGGACCAGCTTACTTATTCAATATGTTGACTTGCTTATGATCTGTGATTTGGTCCATGTGCACAATCTATCAATTATTGGAACTCCCAAAATTCAAGAAATGTTGAAATTTTAAACAGGGAGACTTAAAAGTATACTTTTTGATAATAGTTGCAATTTCATGACGTTGCCTGTGTGTCAGAATTCTGGTAATGTTAATTTTTTTTTCCAATAAATGTAATTCAACATAGCTTATGAGCATATCTAGATGCATTTATCTTCAGTTTACAGAGTTGTATCACCTAGTATCTGTAATTCTTGCAAAATAGCTCCCACTTGGCTCTGGACGTTTGTCCAAGAAAATTGCTAGAACTCAAATAGATGCGAGATTCATATGTTTAATATTATTTGTAGTTATATAATTGTTTTCTTGTTAGACGTCTTATAGTTTTCTATTAGTAAGAAGCTAATTGTATTCCTTGCATCTTAAATCTGTACAAAAATTACATGTTCATCTGGATTTTGTCTTTATAATTTAGCTAACTGGAATGATTGTATCTCATTCTTCTAACTTGCTAAGAAAGTAAGAATATACTGTTATTGGCTCATAATTAATTTTTATGGGTACCTTTTGTAGAATCCAGTGTCTCATATCCCTGAAGCTGTTTACAAGACATCAGTTGACTGGATCAATAACAGATCTTTGGAATCCCTTGGATCTTTTGTTTTATGGTCCCTAGACAGCATTCTAGTTGATTTTGCAAGCCAACAAGGCAGTGTAAAGGGATCCAAGAAAGTTGCCCAAAAACCATCCTCAAAATCTCAGTAAGATTGTGGGATCTCCCAACATTTTCTTCTAGACACACTATCCTTTTTATAAGTCCATATTTTCATATCTCAAACAGTAGAAAGACAGTATGAAACGCAACTACCAACACATGAACTCATGGAATACATCCCACAAAACCTACCCATGTAAAACCAATGATGATGTATGCTACTAAACCCATGTAAACAACATAAATACGTGTACAAATTTTGATATAGAATTGCACCTGGGTCGAGTATATGACACGACAAATGTGATTAAAACAGAATTGCTTTTCAGGTTGGTATTTTTGTAGCACTAGCAATGGTATTGCGAAGGAAACCAGACGCATTAATTAGTGTATTGCCAACTATAAGGGATACTTCAAAGTATCAAGGACAGGATAAGCTTCCAATTATTGTTTGGATGGTAGCACAGGTGATTCCATCAATCAGTAATCCTTTTTCCTTCACAAAAAGATGCATTATATATTTATATGCTCACACTAAATTTACTATATATAGGCATCACATGGAGATCTGGCCGTTGGTTTGTACTCATGGTCTCATTTAATATTACCCGTCGTCGCTGGCAAATCTGGCTCTAATCCTCAAACCAGGGATCTAATTTTGCAGTTAGTTGAAAGGTTTATATCAACCTTTTTGTTTTTTTTTGACTCAATCTTAGCTGTGCAAACATGTAATATCTCTTTTTTTGTTTTTGTTTTTTAGAATTCTCTCTGCTCCAAAGGCTAGGACTATTTTAGTAAATGCTGCTGTGCGGAAGGGGGAGCGGTTAATGCCACCATCAGCACTTGACCTGCTATTGAGAGTCACCTTCCCTTCATCTTCAGCTCGAGTTAAGGTGAGAATCTATGGGCCGGCTGGCTGTTTAGGCAATGGGTGCAAGATTGGTCAAGTTGGATTGACCCATAAGTCCAACACTTGTTATATATATATTTTAAAAGTTCATATGATCTGCTTCCTTTTTTATATTCAGAAGTTAAATCATAACCCAGATTGACCTGTTTGTGAAGTGTACTTAGTGTCTGATTATGTTATGATGCAGGCAACAGAAAGGTTTGAAGCTGTATATCCTATACTTAAGGAGGTTGCTCTTGCTGGTTCCCCTGGAAGCAAAGCCATGAAACAGGTTTCTCAACAAATCATGACCATTTCGTTAAAAGCTTCTGGAGAAGGTAGGCTTTTCAAATTTATTTAAAACATTTAACTTCTAGAAGTTTCTTAAACACTCAATTTCCTTGATGTTGCTTTCTTTGGCAGGAATCCCTGAGCTATCAAATGAAGCAGCGGGTATTTTTATTTGGTGCTTATCTCAAAATCCCGATTGTTATAAGCAATGGGTGAGTTCTATTGTCCATTTATACATTTTAAATTTTGGATCGATTTTTTAATCTGTTATATCATGTATTTATAAATATATTTTGTGCAGGAAAAGGTCTATATGAATAATCTAGAAGCAAGTGTTGTGATTCTGAGAAGGCTAGCTGAGCAATGGAAGGAAGTATCTGTAAAACAGTCTTCTCTTGATACTCTCAGTGAAACTCTCAGGCATTTCAAGAGCATGGTATGTTAACACGTACCCTTACTTTCGCATGCTATGCTATTTTCAGTTTAAGAAACATGATTATTGGCACTTAGGGTGTTCACGGTCGGTCCAACATTTTTTAACGAAAATTCTAAGCTGAAACGGTAACTATGATTTCGGATAACGACAAGCCAAACTGGCCAGTTAACCAGTTTGATGGTCTAGAGGGTTGAACTGATTTTTATCTTTTATTTTTCTTTAACGTGTATTAAAGATATAATTATTTAATTTGGTTCATGATTATAATACATATACACAACTACATGCCTACATGTTCCAAAAATGAAAGAAATATATAAATAATAAAACTTAAACTGTTGGTTCCGTATTCAAAGTGAACCAAACCCATAAACTGACCGAAACATGAACCAAACACTTTTGATTTGAAATCGGCCAGACCGGCCGAAGTGCTTTGTTTGGGCGTTTGGTTGTTTCAACAGTTTTTGAACACTCTTACCATCAAGTTGAGGTGTCAAAATGGGTGTGTTGAGTTAGCAAGTTGAAACATGGCAGACCGGGCTAGTCTGCAAACAATTTTATTTGCTTATTTAGAATAAAAAAAGTGTAAATAATTATTATGTCAAATACAATCACAAAACATATGTTATTACAATAATAATCTATTTTTTTCTTGTCAACTCGCGTCTACAGAATGAGAAAGCCTTGACGGACGGAAAAGTATCTGCTGGTGAGCAGTCACTCTACAAAGAGGCAGATAAGTACTGTAAAGTGTTACTAGGAAGATTATCACATGGGTGGGGATGTGTCAAAGGTATGGCCTTGGTTGTCATTGCGATTGGTCTAGGGATCGCTTTCATTCCACCAACCGCCTTGGAGTCGTTGGATCTGGCCAAGTTATCCGAGATGATCAACTTCCCGCAATCCGTTTGAAAAAACAGTTGGTTCGCACCTCTAACATCGAGTTAGTTGACCGACCAGCACACACAAGTTCAAAAGGTCAAACGAAAGAGAATGAAGTACTTTTCCCCTCTTTTAGACAAAGTTTCAACTAAAGTAGATGCTGATCATACTGGGTTTTAAGCGGTTTTGTTGTTTATCATTTGTGTTTGTTTTCGGGTTGAGATGGATGTTATCCTTAACTTTCGGGTTTATCTTTCAAGTTTCATGAAGTTTGATCTTGGCGCATGTCGGGTTGGGTTAGCCTTAAACACTGCTCAAAAGTTTTAGTAGTGTTATTTTAACATGATGTGACCTGTTTGACCCGCTAGAGATAAAAGGTAATCAAATTTAGTTTTCAGTAAACAGTTACAATCTTTAAATCATGCCAAGCTCAATCAAGCATGGTTGCGAACACAAGAAAACATGTAATGTGTTTAGACTTCATAATCATCAATGGTAGCCCAAGGGAATTTTCGGTATGAGTTGCGAATTTTTGAAGGGTCTTGAGGAACAGACCAAGGGTACTTCATGTCTGGGTCTCTTGGAAATTTTCTGAAGTTCATAAATGGAGCCCAAAGCAAGACACTGCACATTACAAAATATATTTGCTTGTTAGCATGTCACATTTTGATTGAAGGACTAGACGTAAACGAGCCAAACTATTCATGAGCTGCTCGTGATCGTCTCACAAAAACTCGAATTGAGTTGAGTTTAAGTGAGCGTGAACCTACATTGGATCTTGGATCTAATTTAATAAACAAGTTCAAACTAATTAGACATAGAGCTTAAAACAAGTTTAGCTTAAGCTCTTTTAAGTTAAAGGAGTGAAGTTCATCTCTGATTTGACTCGTTTACACCTATAATAAAAAATGAATTCAAGGGGAGGATTTATACTAACCCTGGGAAGAACATGAAGACAAACATAAACTGTATATACATCTCCAAAAGATTTCTCTTGTACCATCTTATCCTCAACCAGTTCATGATGAATGGCTGCAAATTCATATCAACCAATCAAACCACTTATCCACAAGAACAACACAATATCTTCTAAAACTTATTTTAAGAAAAAAAACAACTTTCTTTCACTTACTGGTGCCACTAGAAAATATAGGAAGGCACATATGGCTAACTGTATCAACACCCACACAAAATCCTCTTCATCCTTTACTCCGGTCACCGCCAAAGCCGGTTCGCTAACAACCTGTGGCTCATGTCAACAACTTCAAACAAGTTCATTAATTCAAGAAAAGACAATGAAAACATGAACTTACAGTACTTAAAAGTGCTCCAACTTGTATTGCCAAGCTCGGCTTGGTTAAACTAAACCCCTCATCGTTCTTCTTCAGATTAACGATTACGTGTTTGGAAATTTTGTTTGAATTGGAGATACGCGATTGTTTTCTATTGAATGGGGTGGAGAGAGGGTGGAATTTGGATTGAGGAACAGAAGGCAAAGCCTTTGGGATGGTGAAGCTCATGGAGGAGCTCATTTTGTTTATGACCATATATGTTGTTTGTTTCTAATAATATATATGCACTCTTGTTATCCCTATTACTTGGATATCCATTGCTCATAAATATTGCACTTTTTATGAAACAAGAGAATTGACAAAAAGTAATGAATGAGGTTGAGAAATTTAGACAAAAATAAAACAATATTTTTTTAATGTTTTTAAATTTTGGATATGTTATCATTGTATTATTTCATAAAAAGATATGCTTTGGGTTTGTACTTCAAGGCACGATCATGTTTTCTTAAATGATTATAGTACTCATAATATTACACAACACTTGTATAGAATACAATACATGAACCACATGTATTACAATACATATAAAAAGGTAAATAAAATTGGTTAATGCCATCTCCTAGATGCGTACGGAGAACAATAATCAAATGGTAGTTGTATTACAAGATACAACCATATTTGTTTTGATAATTGAATGAGAAACCAAATGCTCTCATTTATATGAATTGGAATAAAGTATGAAGAAACTGATATTAGTACTATATTTTCAATCGATTGCTAGACAAACTAGTAGCACTTTTCTATTCGACTAAATCTCACTTTTGTGTTCTGAGTGACCGAAATAAACTGACAAGATAGTAGTTAAAAGTGATTTAGGACTATCCCTAGTTTGTTGAATTCAACATTGAGATACTCTAATAATACCTTAGGTTATTCGTACATTTAATAATTTTCATACTTATACTCTCTCTCGATGAAATTATATAGTTACTACTATAAAAAAATTTGATGTAATTAGTCACTATATATAGCAAAGATATAAATTATATATATATATAATTACCAATTTTAGTGTGCTTTATAAGTTGTATTATATGTTTTAGTTGGTTGTACATATTTTTTTGTCTTTTATTTTTACTTTTTAATTTTTACATTCTAACCAACTACTTTTACATATTTACAATTTAGCCTAACATTTCTTGATTTCATATTTTTTCATATTTTATATTTTTTTTCAATTTACGTTTCGGTCTAAATTTTATCAGTTTTCACGCGGTGACGTACATGTATGGTTCAATGTTTTTACACTTATTTTTTCTTCATTAAATGTCCCCGTTGCAGCACGTTGGTTATAGATCGACTTACTTATTTTTTTATATGTTTTACATTGGTACTAATTGACATGGGTTTACGTTCTTGTTACAACGCGAGGGACTTAATCCTTTAATCATAGTTACTTTTTAAATACATTAAATCAAAGAAGTGTGTCTTAAACTCTACTTCATATTCTTTAGGGCATTTAAAAGAAACCACATCAATCTTCAAGGATCAAACTACACGTTATCTCGAACCTTCAACTGCCATTATCAAATAAACCCACAAAACACCTTCAAATCCCCAAATTTTTCGATAATCTTGCCTGAACCTCACTGTTAGTGACGATCATGATGTCTGTAACATCATCTCCCCATTTCAAATTCACTTTCTACATCTCTCAAAACCCCCATCAATCATCCCCACTTCAATCGCATTTTGAATCATCTTCTTTGATGATCTTTAAGACCCCAAGAACAAGAAGATATCAAAAGCCTCATCTTTTGTCTTCTTTCAGTTCGGTGAACTCGATATTACGCTCTACACGTTCGGTTGTCACGAGGGTCAGCAACAGTAGCGACAGCGGTGGCGCATTTGATGATGCTACATCCTCGCAAAAGGTTTCTGATGAAGTTTCTGTAAGTTGATTGATTTGCTTTAGTTTGATTTGGGTTTTATCTTGTTGTATTTGCATTGTTCATAATGTTTTTAAAGTTGTATGTTACAGTTTGCAAATAATTTGATTGGTAAGTTGCTGTAATGTATTGCACACAAGGTGTTTGTGAAATTGTCACACTCATTCAAGAAACTATACATGTGATAACAGTTATTAATATTTTATTAGTGTAGTTTCTTGTTTGCTTCTCTGGTAGATAAGGCTATAACCAAGATTTTAACTATTTTAAGATAAGCAGGGATTTGAAATAAACTGCAAGTTCATATTACATTAAGGGATGACAATAAACAATGACATGAAATGGTTTGGGGCAAAATCTTAAGTATAAAGTGGCTCATGTAATAGACTTTGTATTAAAACCTTGATTATTTGATGCTGAGATGAGCATGTCAATCATCGAGTTACAATTAGATAACATTTAACAGAAATATGAAGTTACCATTCAAATCATCATGTGTACAGAGATTATGTCAGTATAGTTAATAAGGACATCAAATAATGTAATTAGTTGATAACATACTTGAATAATCAACGAGATCAGTACAAGAATGATACCATGGATAGCTGTAAGTAAAGTGGAAAAAAAGGTTCATGCTCAGAACAGAGAATTAAAGCATGAAGTTACTTGTATCAGGTGGCGAACGTGTGTGTTTTTGAATTAGTTTAATTTGCGCTGTTGCTGCCGATTAACAAAACATCATATGCTCGTAATTGACAGGATTTTGAGGCAAGTAGGTCAACTACCTCCGGTGAAGGCTATGTAGGCTTGTTTATCAGAATGCTAGGGTTAGACAATGATCTTCTAGATAGAGAACAAGCAGTTGATGCATTATGGAAATACTCTTTGGGTGGAAAAAAGTGTATTGATGAAATCATGAAATCCCGTGGCTCTGTTTTCCTTACTGTAAATCTATTAAAATCAGAATCTAGTGTTGCGTGTGAAGCAGCTGCAGGTCTTTTAAGAATGATATCATCAGTTAACATTTACAGAGATTTGGTAGCGGAAAGTGGTGCTATAGAAGAAATCACTAGTCTCCTTACACGACCTTCATTGACTTCTGAGGTTTGAATCGGTCTCCTTAACCATGGTTTTCTTAACTTGAGATTGAACTTGAGTTTGGTAACCTTAACTTGACATTCTTTAGGCAAAGGAGCAAAGTTTATGTGTGCTATCCAACTTGTCTGTTGATGAGAGATTTCGGCTTCAAATTGCGAATTCTGATCTCCTGCTTTTACTCATTAAATTTTTGGATGATGAAGATATGAAAGTTAAGGAGGCTGCTGGTGGGGTTTTGGCTAATTTGGCATTAAGTGATACTAATCACAAACTAATGGTTGAAGCAGGTGTTATCCCGTCACTGGTAAGACTGTTTATCCTATAATATTTGTTCTCATTCCATCCTGGAATGGAATGAAAACTCACTATATATCGTTTTGTAGTCTTACTTGATAACAACTCAATTCACATGTATATTAACATTTACCAACAATAAAATTTAATAATCAATCCAATCAAACACGATAATGGTATCTAATGACTCAATTCATAAGCTTGTCCTTTACTTGTATCATTCCACTCTGTCTCCTTAATTAAGAAATGCACATGGGTTTTTCTTCTTCTTGTTAGTTTTTGAATTTTCATTTTTCCAATACAGGCGAAATTTCTAAGGACGGACAGTGAAGCATCTAAAATCATTAGAAAAGAAGCACAAAGTGCACTATTGGAGCTTGCAAAAGATGACTTTTACAAAATCCTTTTAATAGAAGAAGGCTTAGTTGTAGTTCCTTTAGTAGGTGCAGCCGTCTACAAATCATTCAAACCATCTTTACATGCATGGCCTTCTTTACCTGATGGCTCTGAGCTAGATGTGAAACAGCCTTTAAAGGGTCCATCAAGGTTTGGTGCATCAGAATTACTGCTAGGGTTACACGTTGAAGATGATATAAACACAAAGTTAGAAGAAGCAAAAAAGAATGCAATAGTTGGTAGAACACAACAACAATTTCTTGCACGTATTGGAGCCATAGAATTAGAAGACGAGAGTAATAATAAAACGGGAAATCAGAAATTCACAATTTTGCCATGGGTTGATGGGGTCGCTCGTTTGGTTTTGATTCTTGAATTAGAAGATGCATTGGCTATTGCAAAAGCTGCAGAAGCTATTGCAGATGCTTCTGTTAGTGAGCATATGAGGACTTCATTTAAGGAAGCTGGCGCTGTGAAGAATCTTGTTCGGCTTATTGATCATAACAGTGAACCTGTCAGATTAGGTGTCATTCGTTCTTTAGAAAGGCTTTCAGTCAGGTGGGATCTCTTTCTTTCTGATCAAACTTTGTTTTTTGGTCAAAACCGATGGGCATAGTTTGATTTCTGAGCTCTTTTTGAATGTTTAGAAACTCAAAATGGCTTCCCTGAAGGGGTGTTTGGATTTACGGCCTGGAACTTATTAACTATTATTGCCACTTGAAATAGCAATAATTAGTTTTTATGGGTTCAATCTCTGTATCTATTATTAAACGAGCGTGTTATTTTGTATGAATGCAGCAATGATGTTTGCCAAAAAATTGAAGCTGAGGGTATTTTAAATCCTTTAATAAGATCACTGAAAAACTCGGATGCTTCTGGAAGTTCAACTCATATGGTATAAAAAATATTGTATCTTACCATGATATGCATTTTTTGTGTTCTAGTGGTATTCCTTATACTATGAGACATGCAGATCCTGAATATCCTCGGTCGGATTTTAGATCCCAGCAAAGAAATGAAATCAAAGGTCAGCATCTTTTGATCCATTATAAATGTTGGGATTTCCTTGTTTACTGCTTGTTAGTTTCTTGAGCTTACTTTTGCTGTGGGTTACACCAGTTTTATGATGCACCAGTCAACGGATCTAAAAAGGGATGGAATGAAGCAAGAACTTCCAACTCGAATTTGACTTTCAGGTTTTTTTCTTGACCTCAAAAGTCAACTTTTTGCTATTAGCATGTAATGGGTGTGTTTGTATTACTGAGACTTGTATAATCATTAACTATAACAGCTCCCAAACCGTTCAAGAGGGGGATGTGTCAGATTCCACATTTCTGTCTCGTCTAATTGAAATCTTGAAATCTTCTCCTCCGGTTTTGCAAACAAAAGCAGCTTCCATACTTGAGTTCCTGACAGCATTTGAGAGTTGCAGGGAGAAAATCATCTCACTTGATATTGAATCGGCATTAGATTCTATTTTCAGACACAAGTTCTTCAATGGTATGCCCCCTGAGTTCCACTTGCTAATTATAATACTAAAATGTACTTAAAGTTTCAACCTCTTTTAGGCAAAGAAGACATAGAAGCCGAACTCGAATTTCAGGAAATTGAACTACAAACTTTAGAAGCTGAAGAAGCTGGCCTTGCTGTTTCTGCAGCATCGCGGCTACTCACACGCCTGCTTGATTCCAAACATTTCCAAAAAACCATCAACTCATCTCAACTCACCAACACCCTCCGTAATATCCTCACCTCAAGAATCCCGCTTCAATACAAAGATTGGGTTGCTGCATGTCTGGTTAAACTCAGCTCTCTATCAGGCCCTACTGAACTCGGGTCAGAAAACCCGATTAATACAGAGGTTATGCTCTACGAGACGATCCCAAGACTCATAGAACAGATAAAAGATTCTTACTCACCCGAAGATCGTGAAACAGCGGTTTTAGAACTCAACAGGATAATCTCTGAAGGGGTTGTTGATTCTACCCGGGCTGTCGCGGCTCAAGGCGGGATTTTTCCGTTGGTGAAGCTGATTGAAGAAGGTAATGATAGAGTGGTGGAAGCCGGTTTGGCTATACTGTATAATCTGAGTATGGATGTCGAGAACCACCCGGCTATCGTGGCGGCAGGGGCGGTGCCGACACTCAGGCGGATTGTGCTTTCGGAGAGGCCGCAGTGGGTCAGAGCTCTTCATTTGCTCAGAACATTGCCTACATGAAACAGTGAGAGTTCAAAGTGTTCTCATGGGAAAGATGTTTGATTGTTGATGTCATACTAGTTTTTTTGTAGGGAAATGTTGATCAAGTCTTCCTGTGTGAACTTCATTAGCATAGAGAATTCTTTCCCACAGTTAATATAGTACCAACTACCATATTGAGTAATTGATGGTCTTTACTTGTTATTAAAAGCTCGTATGGTTAGAGAAATTTAAACAGGTCATGTTCACATGTTAAAGCGCGTTAGATAAATCATTAATCTAAATGTTATGTAAAACAAGAGGATTGGGACACGAGTCATGTATTCACTTATTGACATAATAATGTTTATAAGTGCTTGTTCCCACGACTTGAACGCGTATTACTACAACCTAAAATGACTTAAGTAGTACATATTACTACTCTACTACAACGATAGAATTACACCCAAAACAATTGCACTTATATCACTCGGCACTAACTTTTTGAAGTTTAAGATAATATATACACTCTTAAAATAAATATCCCTTAGAGAATTTATGAAACATTGATCCACTTAGCTAAATGTGTTTATTCGTTCTTTCAATCTAAACACATCTAGGCTAAAAACTTAACTTTCAATCGGACCATTAAATACATTTTCTTGAGTCAAAACTATTTTTTAAAAACATAAGCTTCTATTAAAATTACCATCATGAAAAAACGTCAGTTTCAGGTTGAAGTCATCTACATGAGTTTACGACACACTTTAAAACAGCTATAAATAAAAACAAAACAAAACAAGGACTAATCGGTCATTAGCTTAAACAATTGGACCGAGTCGTACTTTTCTCAAGATAACTTTAATAATAAATAATATCTTCACCACTTCCGTTACCGTTATGTTCTTCATCTTGTTGTTGCAGAACAAAGGGGAAACAGAGATGTTAGCGTTAACTCACATCTCCATTATCAGACCTCCAATTCTATCATCTCTTTCAGACCGGAGTAATCCGAAACCAAACCCCAAGTTCGCCGGAGCAACGCCACTCCGCCACCGCAACCGCCGCCCATCCCCACCGGAAAACAGCAGAAGGAGAAGAAACCATCGGTTGCTGAAATCGAACGAGCTATCGGTGCTGGTATCTTCAAAGATCGTGACCTCAACAGGCAAGTTTCATAATCTAATCATCAACAACTCACAAGTAACTGTAATCGATTGCGTATTGTTTGTGAATCACAAGTTAGTGGATGTAATCTTAATGGTTAAGAGGTAATCTGAACCATTAATAGTGGTTACCTCTGTAACTGATTGCGTATTGTTTGTGAATCACGAGATAGGGGATGTTAAGCAGTGTTTCAGTGGTTGTTAACAGGTTTCATAGATTCTTAATGTTCAAATGCTTAAGAGATGGTTACCTCTTAACTGAGTTAACGCATGGTTAAGAGTCTATGAACTATTAAGATGTAACTTATTAATAATTATTAAGAGACTACCAAACATCCTCTAACACGAGATTCACAAACAATAAGCAATCGATTACAGAGGTAACAATTAAAATGTTAACTCTTAACCGTTCAGACTCAAGGTTAGCTCTTAATCGTTACAAAGTTACGATCCTCTAGAGCCCTTGGGTGTGAAGTAATTGTGTTTTGAGAAGTGAAATCGTGCAAAATTGTTTGATTGTTTTGGATTTGTATGGTTTTTGTTGGGTTTTTAAGACGTAGGTTATGGATTTAGAGTTTTTGAATTACTGTATTTTGTTGTGAAATTCAACTATTAGGGAGTCTGAGCAGGAGAAGACGTTGTTTGATCAAATTCTGTCGAATTCAATCGGGAGAACGGAGGGAGATGTGGAGAAGAAGCTTCGCGAAACTGGTGAATGGATTATTGATCAGACTGAAGGTTCATCTCGTGCAACTGGTAAATCAATCATTCATGTTTTCTGTATCAAGTGCATACATGTTTGCACTGCTAAATGTTTCCATATTAGTTTCTTTAAATTGGAAGATCTCTTTAGTCAAATTTATAGAATTTGCATGTTTAATAGCATCTTCATTCACAAACTGTGTGCATTTCTAACACTACCAGAAGCTCACATGAAAACCACGGGTTTGCATTTTAGTCTAAATGTGGTCGTTTGGGTCTGTTTCGGGTCAAACCCATGAACACTTTCAGTTAATGAGTTGCATTGGATCAGCGTGACAGGTTCTATAAATTTTCGAAAATATGTGTTTTATGTCATTATTTAAAACTGCTTGAGTATTCTATGACAAAATCTACTATAAGAAAGAAAAGAATATCTCGTTTTATAGTTTGTGTCAACCCGTGAATACATATGGTGTATTCAGGTTCTTGTGTATGATATATTTTTGGGCTTGGGTCGGATTTAACCATGAACACTCGAACACGACCCATTTAATCTTCTGAAGCTTGAATCAGAACACATTATTTTGCTCATTTTCAGGGAAGAATATTCTGAAGGTGGTCTTTTTGTGGATCCTTCCTGTGTGGATCCTGTCATTTCTTGTGGCTTCTGGGGTCATAAAGCTACCATTTTTATCTCCATTTCTTGAGGATATAATCATGTGAACCAACAACTTATCTTCATGAACAAGATTCAAGCCGATTTGAACGGGTTAGTTGTACACACTGCATTAGTACAAGTACGTTGGTTATGTATAATGTCATACACAAAATGGTAAATTTGTTCATCTTGTTATGTGATTATCTGTTCATGAGAAAGTCTAGGAGCCTGAAAAAGTATTTTGAAAATTTGAACTCAGATGACTTAGAAGTTTTTGTGCTACTAACCAGACATTATTATCAATCAAGCTTCAAAATTTATCGACAACCCGAAGTATACCAAATGCATGCCACATGACAAAAAAAAGCCGACTCATTTGGCCTGTCTTTTTTAGTGTTGTAGTCATGATAAATTGAGAGAACTAGAGTGGTTAGATGGTTTGATGACTTTGAAACGAAGATTATTGGAGCGGGTCAATATGTGAAATTAGGTGTGTTACTGTGTTATATGGGCTGTGTTGGTTTCATTGTGGTTAATTTCATAGATTGTGTGTGTTTTTTATTAATTTGTCTAAATCACTATCACATTAAAGTTTCTGATAATTTTCTTTGAAATCTTAGTCAGATAATTTACAAAGAATAAAAATTGAGTATGTGGGATCTGTTGTAAAAAAACGCATCTAAGAATTGACCAAAGATTGCATTTTATAAGTTGTGAATGATCATAGTGTTTTGTGGAATGACACAAGAGAATTGGTTAATAGTTAATTAGGTTACCGTCAATTAAAAGTTTGTCAGCAATAACTTAGTTACTGCTCATGATTGGCTTATGCTATCGTCCAATTGCTGCTTATCGCCTAGTTCTTGTTGAAAGCTCAATTGTTGCTAATTGCTAGCAACTAATCACACAATTTAGTTGTTAATAGCACAGTTAGCATAGCCTTTCAGGTATGAAATTGAATTTTCATTTGCCATAGAGACCGGGGTCCTTGCATTTGAATAATGTGGTGGCACTAAAATCACCAAAAGGGAGTTTCCCTCGTGTTTGCGCGTCAAACCTAACATGGACTCATAAACTTGATTGTATCCAAACATGACATTTAATTGAAAATCGGATCAAACACATGAAACTGAACACGAAATAAGTTTTTATGGGTTGAGAAAAAAACAACCTATTTAATATAGAGTTGCAACTTTATTTTATTATTAATATGTTAAATTATAAATTTATAACAAAAAATAAAAATACATATAAAAATAACTTCTTTTAAACTACAAAATTCTATGGGTATTTTTTATTTCATGTTACAAGTTTTGGCGTGATATATTACCCTATTAGTTTAAGAATTTAAGTCGTCAGATAAAACATTATGTAGAATTTAGGAACCTATACAAGTGAAGTTAATATAAAAACTTAAATAACATTTTTAATTGGATATATTATAATTTTTTATGGTTTCAACGAATCCGAATCACCACCTGTGATAATTTAATAAACTAATAGCTGGTAATATCATTATTATATATTGTGTATATTTTTTATCCACACGTGGTGCATCTCATGGTGTGTTTCATAAAGAGGAAAAGGTAAGACATAAAAAAATAACATGTGTTCAGAAGACACAATCAAACCTGTTTAAAAGCACACAGTAAAATTTTTAAAAGTATGTGAGCGTGTTTGATAAATTATATAAAATGGTTTTGAGTGGTTGTGAATGAATAAAAGTGAAAAGTTTATTGTGGATTGATATATTTAAAAAATCACTGTTCAATCTTTATAAATTTTTTAATATTTTTTAAAGGGGTTGTGAGTGGAAAAGAGAAAAAAAATAATGATAAGGGTATAAAAAGTATTATTTAACTGAAAAGTAAAGAGAAAATATAATGATTTTTAATGTAATTATATGAATACAGATAAAAAAGCTACTGTGAATGCTCTAACATACGATTTATTTTGCAAATCACATATTTATGATGAGTTATGTTATACTAGTAATGTTATATATGTTAGATTAATTTCACCATAAACATTGAAGAAAGTAAAACTTATAATACAATCATCTTTTTGATAATTACTCTAATTCTCTCTAATCTTGTTTGAATTATCAAATTATGATGGAGTCTCGTCGTTATAATGTTCTTCATACTTTCTCTCTGTGTCGGATGATAGAAACATTACGTATTGATTAATTGAGCATCAACAAAAATTAGAATCAAAAGTCTTATATTTATATCGTTCATCAAAATATTTTCATGGAGAGACTAAAATGCAATTATCAATAAATTGATATGTGTATTAACTATCTATAAAGGTCATTGGTCAATTATTAAAACATGATAACTAAACTAGTTTATCTAACAGTCACAAGGTCATATAATTAAATAATTTCTTACAATATAATGTGTATCATATGTTTGAGTTTATTAGTCGTAAATAGTTTTTAGGGGCTAGCAAAGTATGTGATAAACATTACCAACAGAATTGCATTTCGTTATGCTTGATATAGCTCAAATATCAACCATTCAACCCTATAGGATATTATTATTATGCTACAGACAAATAATATAAAAATAATTCTTATGTCAAATCAAGAGATGTTGTAGACCGAGTCACAAATCCCAATAAATTTAACCATTAGAGAAGTTATTGAATGATGGGACAAAACTTGTTCCTAAACAACACCTTGTGTCAAACCATTTTAGGTCCAAGGTGACCTCTTTGCCAAAGAGTTTTATAAACATCATATAGACATCATCTTTGACCCTTGGTGGATCCGCCTTATCAAGCAATAGATTTCTAGTAAGGGACATGAGGAAAATGCCTTAGGCTTGGTGCAAATGTTCAACAAAATGGCCTTTAGAACATCACTCGGGTCCAACCACGTAACGGGTAATGTGCTTTTAAAGGTAACTTGTGAAAATTGTCATAAAAAATATTTCACAATGAACCTTATCTAGCAATAGGTTTTCTTCTTCTTCTTTTTCTATTTTAATTTATTTTTATAAAGTATTTACATATAATGCCTCAGGATAAGATTGATATAACCTAAATTCCCATCATATACATAGAAAGCATGTTCGTCATCAAAAAAAGGGTTAAATAGCCTTGTAACCCGTCAGATTATTTCACAATTTACTAGAGGTTCTAGTATCCCATATTCAAAATATGTTATGTTTTATAATTAAGGTTTCAGTTAGTTAAAAATGTCCAACCTTTGTGCTATAAAGAGCCTGTGTTTTACTGACACAAATTTTATGTTTTGAATGGATACCCTTAACATTAAAACTTTGAAGGACGTCAATATTGACCAAAGATGCAAACAAACATGAATCACAAGTTATAGAAAATATAAGTATATAACCACTTAAAGATTCAAACCTAAACAATACACCAAGCAAAAGTCACAGAGATCTCATAATTAATCTATGAAAACCAGCCACACAAGTGAAGAATCAAAGACAACCATAAAGAAGATACAAAACAAACAACCAATATAAGTCCAATATAGTATAGTTAAGACCACATCATATTAGATTTGTGGACCCAATGATGTAGCCTTCCATATAGATTCTCACCCTGTGGTTAGACTTATATAAGAGATAACACTTAATGAAGAAAAGGATACATTGAGTCGGAACTCTCTTTGCTTGACGGCCTCAACGTCTAAACCACTTGGCTCTTCGACTTGCATCTTTTGATTTAAGATGTTTTAAAAAAAATTGTAACTATCATATACATTTGATTTTTTTATAACATCTTATATTAACCTTATGACCTTACTTCATCATTGATAGTGAATCTCCCATTTTGGTTCTACACCCTCTTTGTAGCATAAACATAGGCCTAGATGACATGAGCGATCCATCTTATCATATAGAATCTTTTGGTAAGGTCTATAAATCAATAGATATAAAACCTACAAACTAACAAATTATTCAAGAAAATTTTTACATTTACGAAATTATGTGATATTTAGGACCATCTATACGTTTAAAAGGTGTTTGAAATAAGCATCAGCCCTAAAACTTAAAATAAATGCATATATTAAACATATTACATGGCTACAATCGAACACTTAAAATGTGTTATGACATTTTAAAACACTAAAAGCCATAAAAAAATATAATATTTGATCCCAAACACACCCTTATAACATTATTTTTATCTAAAATTGGACTTGACACCTATGTATAAAAAATAGAGAAAATGTCACAGAATAGTAACCAAGTTTTAAAAGTGTTCTAATTTAGTCACTCATGCATATTTTTCTCAAATTGGACCTTCAAACGATCAAATCGAGTCATTACCAAATTTTATTATGACAAGAAAGTAATGATGGAAAAGACATACGAGTTAGGATTTTCAATATATAAAATTATATTAAAAAATAAAAAAAACATGTTAATTATGAAAAAATATAAAAAGTGTCTAAAATTTACGTCAACGTTCTATATCAGGATCAAAAGACAGAAAAAATATTTTTAACTGAATCCAAAAGTATAACATGTTAAAAAATATGTTATGACTTTTAATTTGTATAAAATATAAAAATAAGTGATCTGATTGGAACATTTTAAAATTTGAGTTATTTAATTGGAACATTTTTGAACGTTGGTTACTATTTTATAAAATTACCCCTATAAAATATCTATCTCATTGGAGTCTATAATATATTGACATAATTACATATTAAAGAACAAAATCAAAATGAATAAGAAGTATTGATTATTGAGTCTGTCTTAAAACTTTGGAGATGACTGATTTTTTTTATGAACAAAATCCTCTTTTTACTCCGTGAATATTAATATACATT
Organism: Flaveria trinervia; assembly: GCA_025506515.1. NCBI lineage: Eukaryota > Viridiplantae > Streptophyta > Magnoliopsida > Asterales > Asteraceae > Flaveria > Flaveria trinervia. Next base: position 75,215,210 of record CM046453.1, read on the forward strand.
GTAATTTGTAGATATATGTATATTTTTATTTGGTATTCCCAAATCCCAGGGAATTGTCATTCTAATCCTAGTAAAATGTTCCATTCACGAATATTAGACTAACGTTACTCGACATCATTAGCTATTGTATTTATTTTTAACTATAACTTGAACTCTAAAATGATTCAACATTTCTTGAAACCTCTAGTTAAACTCAACACACAGTAAATCTAATTTTAAATCTTACACTTCTATTAATCACAAGACTTCAACCTTAACTACTTAGCAAGAATACATAGGCGCGGCTGGAAGGGAGCGGGCGGGTGACTGTCAGGGACCAATTTCTTCTGGGGGCCTAAAATTGTAATTTTTTTTATATAATATGTATGTATATATAATTAAAAAAAATATAAACCATTAACAAACTCATTAACAAACCCAATTACAATTTAATTATTTTAAATTATTGAAATCTAGGGCCCATTAACATATTAATGTCCGCTACCATTTCTGAAATTTATTCTGTTACAATATTTTGCTTATTAGTATAACAATTATTATCGTATTATAAACTTTTCACATACAGGTTATTGATTTTATATTCTAGAGGCTTGTTTATTTACTCACCCAAAACCCAATTTTTTTAAAGAATTTTTAGAGCCGACCCTGCAAGAATATCTTTTCTACACTATCTTTGTATCACCAATCTAAAACGACTCATCCCACCCCAAACCCTAACCAAAACCGGTGATAAATCAACCATCGTATACATTCGATAAGTCAAATGCACACAGTATATGTTCGATAAGTCAAACATCAGGTACGCTTTTTTTATAACCGAACAAATAGCACCTCAAACAAACGAACGGACCATCTTGTGGTGACGGTGGCCGCAAGTTGACTCCATCTGTCACAAATAGTATACACAAACACAAATCAAGAAAATCCTCAATCACAACAAAACTAACGGCTTCGCTGTAGCACTTTGGGATCCCTTCACCCCTGTAATCGATCGAGATTCTCTCCGATCTATCGGTCTCACCGTCCGATCAACCCCCAATCACACCCACAACACACACACACTCACACTCACACTCACACACTCATGGGTACGATGCAAACATGGCGCAAAGCCTATGGGGCTCTCAAAGATCAAACCACAGTCGGATTAGCCCACGTCAACAGCGATTTCAAGGTCTTTTCCCCCTTTTCTCCAACCCCTTTTCACCAATTTCATCATCTCTTGCTCTATCGCTCTATCTGTTGTGATTCGATCTTTAGGGTTTGGGTTTTGTTGTGTGATTGTTAGGATGTTGATGTTGCGATTGTCAAGGCTACTAATCATGTTGAGTGCCCGCCTAAAGAGAGGCATATCAGAAGTGAGTGATTTCGTCTTCTGTTGTTTCAATTGATTGATTGTTAATTTGGGGGAAATTTTGAATGTGCGGTTTGTTGTGTAGAGATTTTGGGGTATACGTCTGCGATTCGGCCTCGAGCGGATGTGCAGTATTGCTTGCATGCTTTGGCAAGGAGATTGGCCAAGACCCGTAATTGGACGGTACTGTTTATTGTTGTTTTGAAGTTTTGTTTGTTGGTGTTGATAGATGTGAAGTTAGGGTTTGATCACTAATGAAATCTCATATTATTAACTTTTGTTTCTGTTTCACCTTAAAATTATGGGTAAGTATTTGTGAGAATTAAATGAATCAAGGCGCAAAGGGCGAGCCTTGGGCCTAGAAGTATAAGTGCATCGTTTTTAGTCTGAGCATATATAAATCGTCTCTCTCAAGAATCTTAGCGGTATTCAAAACGTATAAAAACTATTTGTAGTTACTGAATTTTGTCACTTCATCTGAATTGCTATGTTCTTGACAAGTGCATCAAGATGGTCATCTTATCCTTATTTTGATTCAGAATTGTCATTTGGTTTTAGAAGAATCAAATGATGAGATGAGTGTCATTTGTTCACTTAGTTTTGGATAAATATTGTTTGTTATATGTTTACTAACGTTTTGGTTTCAATTCAGGTAGCATTAAAGACACTAATAGTTATCCATAGGACGCTAAGGGAGGGTGATCCTACTTTCAGGAAGAACTTCTAAATTTCCAACAAAGAGGGCGTGTTCTCCAGTTAGCTAATTTCAAGGATGATTCAAGTCCTGTTGGTCGTGGTCTAATCCCTTGTCTAATTTTTTTTAATTAATGGCATCACTGCATCAGTGATAGTTTGTTATGTTATCTTATCTCTTGTAATCTGTTTTGAACCTGTAATCAGATTTTTACAATGCTTTTGAGTACTTACCTATTTTTATGACATCTTCTGCCAGCTTGGGATTGTTCTGCTTGGGTGCGTACGTATGGACTCTTTTTAGAAGAACGACTCGAGTGCTTTAGAGTTTTGAAATATGATATTGAAGCTGAGCGTATCCCAAGACCAGCTCAAGGTCAAGAAAATAAGGTACGCACTTGGATGAACCGGCATTTTATTTATGATTAGTATTAATTAATAAATGTATAGCGACTAAATCAAATTACTTGCAACATAGCACTATAAACAGAAGTTACAGAAAAATGATCATATACTTGATGAAGTAATTTAAAGTAATTGTAGTGTATGTATCCCATTTATAGTGTAGTAGAAACAGATGGCTTGAAAGTTTTGAAAAGCTCAAAAGTAGTTAAAAAGACGTTATATACTCGTATCAGTGTAGAACTTTTAAGCTGAAGTATGTAAAAATTTTGGCAGACTTAAGACTTTAGTTGTATTTTTGTTGAAGAAAATATGTCTATTTGCTAGGTTGAAATGTTGAACTTGAATGCTTTAGTAGTATTAAACTGGTCTATTTGTAGTGATTTTACTATTAGGCCATGTATGTAAATTCCTCATTGGCTCAATAGTTGAATTTGAATGAATTGATACTATTTGTCTAGCATCTGTTCTAATATCTTACTATAAAAGGAGTGAATCAATGTTTTACCGACATTGTTTTTGTTCCTTGCTCAAAGCCGTAAATGTATCAAGTTATCGACAACAACCTATCTAATTATCTATCTAATGTTGAGGGCTCAGTTTTACAGACTTTTGTTTTAACATATAGTACACTAATAAACATGACCAAGTTTTATATAGCATTAGGTGGAATTCTGATTTCTAATGATAATTAGAGAGGTGGTTGTGCATTGGTAAAAGATAACGCGGTCTGTTATAAAAAATTTCATATCAGTCACTTTTCTTACAATAATGACTTCATTTTACTATATTGTATTATTAAAAGAAAATGTAACACTTCAGACTGAATTCCGACCGTCACGTAGGCGATTAAGGAGTTCGCTCCATTTACAATAAAATTTCTACTATCTTCATTTATGTTCTTGCCTTTTAATAAGTGACATATATCAGGTAATTAATGTCATTATTACTTGTAATTGCAGGGCTATAGCAGAACACGAGATCTAGAAAGTGAAGAATTACTGGAACAACTGCCTTCTTTGCAGCAGCTACTTTATCGTCTTGTGGGATGCCGGGCAAGTGACTTCTATATCAATTTTCATGGGGTATTACTTTTTAGTTTCTTTTTTATTAATTAAAGCTGTCTTTTTTCTGTTTTCTGCAGCCTGAGGGTGCAGCTGTTGGCAATTATTTGATACAATATGCCCTGGCTTTGGTTCTTAAAGAGAGTTTCAAAATCTATTGTGCTGTAAATGATGGAATTATCAATCTTATTGATAAGGTAAAGTATTACTATTTCTTCAAAACCTTATACTAGTTTTTATCTATTTGATTTTATCTTTAACCCTTTTCTGTTATCCAGTTTTTTGAGATGCCAAGACATGAAGCCATCAAAGCCCTGGATATATACAAAAGAGCCGGTCAGCAGGTAACTTGAAGTACACATAGTAGGTCTGAAGTAGAAGTAGCAATTTGGCTCATTAATTATTAATGGGTCGATTCGGAAATGCGGCTTAATGGTTAAACTGGTCACAAGTCTCTTATTCACATTTTAGATACTTATGGAAGTTACTAACTTTTATGATGCAGGCTGGTAACCTTTCTGACTTCTATGATGTTTGCAAAAGATTGGAGCTTGCTAGAAATTTCCAGTTTCCTGTTTTGAGAGAGGTATGATTCTTACTCTCTTGCCCCTTTTTTGAGATGGTGACTAAAATTCAAAAGGGGCATAATGATAATTACAACAATCTGGCATTGTATTTATAGATTTTCTTAAACACCATTATTCTTTTTCCAGCCTCCGCAATCTTTTCTTGCAACAATGGAAGAGTACATAAGAGAGGCCCCACGGTTGGTCGCTGGTCCCGCACAGCCATTAGTGAGTGTTGACTTTTTGAATCATATCTAAACCTCAAATGACGATAAAATATACGCTTCCATGTCATTCACTTTATATACTTGGTAAAATCTTTGATGATTTTTGTTCAGGAATTTCCAGAAAGACTTATGTTGACTTATAAACCAGAAGAAGATAACTCACCTCAGGAAGAAGATACAGGTTCACCTGTTGATCAACCAAAACCACTGCCAACAGACGATGTAATAGCTTCTAATGATGTACCCGAGCCTACACAACCACAACCCCCACCCCCACCAACTTTTAACAGCAAAGACCCTGATGATTTATTGGTAATGTATTTGATTCTGTTTTTTCATGATATACAAGCCCTTTTTCTCAAATATTTCGTTTGTTTAGGGTTTAAATTTCGATGCACCTAATGGATCAGCTATTGAGGAAAGCAACGCCCTGGCTCTTGCCATTGTCCCATCTGGTAATTTTTCAAGTTTTGATTTTGTTTGAGGATACTTCAGACATTTGATGAATACTAAAACAATGTCTTGCTGTTTAAGATACTACATCTTCTGGATCGGGTTTTCAAGCTAAAGATTTTGATCCAACTGGCTGGGAACTTGCGTTGGTCTCCACTCCTAGCACTAATATCTCAGCTGTTCAGGAGAGGCAACTGGTAACGCCCAAAACTGTCGTCACGTTGATATATTTATTCTTGATTGGGTGTGTTGGACAGGTTGGGTAACGGGTCAAAGCGGGCTAGGGGTCCTAATTTTAGTAAATTTTGTTTCTATTTTATTAATAAATTTGTGTTGGCAGGCTGGTGGATTGGACTCACTGACACTCAACAGTTTGTATGATGAAGGAGCATATAGAGCAGCCCAACAGCCTGTGTATGGGTCACCAGCACCTAACCCATTTGAAGTAGCTGACCCGTTTGCCATGTCATCTCAACCAGTTCAAACTCAAATGCCACCACCATATCAGGCTAACCCCTTCGGCCCATACCAACCTGCCGTCTCCTATGGACCTCCACAGCCCCCACAGAATCTGATGATGGCCCCACCAAACCCTTTTATTGATTCAGGGTTTGGCGCGTTTCCAGTCACTAATAATAACACTCATCCCCAAACCACTAATCCTTTTGGAACAACCTTGTTATGATACTGTTGTGGAGATACACGGGCCCTCTCACGCTCTATGGCTGAAGGAAAACTGAAATTTGTTGGTATATATATGAAGATGGATGAGACATTTGTTGTGGTTTTGCATTCGATCAAGAAACAGATACGATGTGATATTCTTGTTAGTCATAAGTTTTCTGCGAGTCGTTTGTAGTTGTAATCATTGACTCATGGTTGATAATTTGGTCATGTGATTTGGCTTGTAAACATTTTTAATCTTTGCCTTATGGTCTAATTTGTGGGGAGCTTTTTATGGTTTTTTTACTTTTATCTTTTAATTGGAAAGTATGATAGACAATAATAGTAGAAAAGAGCATATTTCAGCTTTATGTGTCCTTCATTTGGACCAGTTTCCTGAATTCCATATTGGATGCTGATATTGTTGTCCTAACTTTTGGTTTTATATAGGATGTGGATACATACGCAATTCAAAATTATAAATTAACACTTTAAAATTTTTATATGGGTCGTATAGCTACATACGTGTCGTATAGAGGGAGTCGTATAGTGTTATATAGGGTGTATAACCCCTCTGACAGTACCTTGAATTTTTCATTGTAGTCAGTGATGAAATTTGTTATACGCGTTGTATAGTCATATATGTGTCGTATAGGAAGGTCATATAGGATTATATAAGACGTATAGCTCTATGACAACCCTTTTAAATTTATTTGTTTTTAGTGTATTTGATCCTATACGTCATGTGTGGATGTCCCTGTATTAGGACCCTTTCTATATCAAAAAAGAATCTGCATAACAACACTATGATGTATGGTCTTCTTTCTTGGCAGTAGCAATTTTTTGTTGGAAAACTTCTATGACTTATTTGAAGTTTTTTTAGAGTAAATCACATAACTTGCCCATGTCAAAATGTTTCATGTTCTATTCATGAAAGCCATGTTAAACCAACTTAATGATCTTTCTGGATAGGGCTAGCTAATCGAGCTTGTGCTCTGTCTCATCTTGTTAAGATAAACTGGGCCACCCTAGCTATGCATAGCCTGGTTGGGTTTATTTATAAGGAGCATTTACATATTTTTTTCTTTTTAAAATTATTAATTAAATATTTACTCAAGTTAAAAAATCAAACACATATAAAGCAAATATCATAAATAACAAACATACTTTTAGTTTTTCTCACAAAAGTCTGTGTACAATATTTTATATATAAAAGACCAACGTACTTTATGTTTTGTCTCGTTAAAAACCTCATCAGTTTTTCAGTGTATATAATTATTGAGGGGTTCTTATATGAAAAACCAAAAAGTATGTTAGTTTTTATATGCAAAAACTGTGAGAGAATTTTATAAGACAAAACAGAAAGTATGTTAATATTTTACATACAAAACATTATATAGAAACTTTTGTGAGAAAAACTAAAAGTATGTTGGTTTTCTAAATCATACATATGACATATTTACCCATTTTATTGAATGATTATTTTACTCGTATTTTCACTAAAGTATTTTTACACATTAAACTTACTAAAACTATTAATTACATATTATCTCAAGTTCAAGTCTTCTACATAAATATAAACAACAAAATTACATCTCGTTTAGCACTTCATAACAAAACAACAATAACCAAGAATCAAATTATATCTCCAAATACAACATAATTGTCAAAAGTTTAACATTTATAATAATAAAACGTCAATATGTAATCCGTAGTAAAAAATAGTCATTTAATAGGTTGATTTTCATGAAATGGCTAAGTATGTAATATATATATATACACATATATATACACACACCACATATATATATATATATATGTTTTAGAAAGAAAAAATATGTAATTGATTTTTTAATTCGGTAAAATATGTAGTTTATGGTTTTAAGAAGTAGAAATATGTAAAAATCACTATACAATTCTAGTTTGGATTATCGTAGAACTGAATGACCCAAGGCGCATCGCTTATCTTAATAACCTTAATTTTGTTTTTCAGAATAATAAATCTTTATCGATTCGAGCAAGTAATATTAATTAGCTAGCACTTAGTAAAGAAAATAAATCAAGCTCTCACTTAAGCTGTTTAAAGTTTATTTTTCCGTACTCAAACTCAGCTATATCATTTACACTCCTACTTGTGAGTGACGATCATATGATCATACAAAGTATTTGTATCTTCGTACTTACAAATGTAAGAGATCCCGATGATAAATTCATTTAACTTTTATGGCTACATATATCTTAAATTATTAAATTCTAAACAATATACTTTCATCATGTGATGACATGAACGATAATAGATTTATTTAGAGCTTTTTTGTTGTGATAATTTTTGTAGTTAGTGTTTCTATTCCAAAATTTATTTGAAAAATAATATTTTTGCATTTAGACTTTAATTGTATCACTTTCTTATATAGCTAGTTTGATTCTTGATTTTGTTGTAATCATTTAATTAGTTTAAAATCAAGTAATTTAACCTTAAACTAGAAGCCAATAAGATTACTCGATGATGATTTATCAATTTTAGATTATTATTCTGAACTTTAGTCGGTGGTAGGGTGTCATTGTTGAAGTTGTCTATTCAAAAGCAACAATGTGTGGGGTTGGAAATACAGGAACATAGTTTTTTAGCATTATTTTTATACACGTAAACATAATTCTTAACATTATATAATATACATAAACATATTTTTTAATATCCTTTTATATACAAACATATTTTTTAATGTTCTTTTATATACATAAACATATAGATAAAGTTTAAAACACAGTTTCTTTTTTATGCGAAGTGTACAAAGTCTGATGGTGAAACTATCACACAATAAGAAGTAGTAATCACACAAGAAGGATTATACTTGCGTGAAATTATCACGCAGTATGGACTTGCATAAAAGGATTACGCTTTTGTGTGTGATAATGTTATCTTTGTGTGATAATTTCATCTCTGCATAATTAATTCTAGCATTTGCATTATAATTCCACCAAGAATATTTCTTGATGCGTAATTATTTTGTACACTTCGTACAAAAAAATAACTTTGTATTTTAACCTAGACAATATATTCAAAGCATTTGGACTCTCGAATTCATTTTAAAACACACACACACATATGTTTAACTAAATCTATATGATCTTCAAATTCTTATTATGTAGGTAGTTACTTTTAATCTTTTAATCAAATGTAAAACTGTTTTTCTTCTCTCGGCTCTACACATTCTCATTCTCTCTCTTGGTTTCCTCTTATATTGGACGATCTCCAACACTCCGACGGGAAGGTGTACATTTGATGCGAAGAAAAAAAAGGAGACACGAAGTAGAGAGAAAAGGAAGGGATTTGCGGGTGAAAAACTGTGATAGGGGAAAGAGGGAGAGGGAGAGAAAAAAGGAGTCGTGAACTCGTGATACAAGTATGATTATAGACACTATACTAGTAAGTTATATATATTTACCATACCATCACTATGAGACTTTATATATAATTTCGACAAGTTTCCTTTAGTTACAAAAATTTCATTATTTGATTTGGTTTATCTTACATATCTGACTAGCCTTGATTTGGTTCTCACTTAGAAAAGTGGTTTAATTCTACGCTCCTACATATAATATATATATAATATAGCTATGATAAACTTTAACAATGTATATTGTATTTCATTCTTTATAAACAAAAATTATAAAAAATAAAGTTGGAATAAAAATTAAAGAAAAAGCAAAAATAAAGGGGATCACATAGGCTGTAGTACTACTTTTTGAATAGTTTGGGGAGGCTCTTGGATCTCACAGTCTTTTTGCTTCATACTTTTAAATAAAAATATGTAAATATTTTTTATGCCCACATATCATACGGGTTATATAAAAAGAACTTAAGATCTTTTCATTATTTTATGGCATTTTCTAATAGTTAAATAAATAAATTTGGAATAAAAATACGTAACAACCGCTAACTAAATAAAAGAAAATAATTACAGAATGTAGAAAAAATAACAAAATATAAACTCGAAGCACTAAATAAGACGAGCCACAAAAATGTTAAAGGAGGGGTAAGTTAAGTATACATTTAATTCAGCTGTAGTAAGGTTTAAGTAATTAAGTATTACATTCACATTCTTTCACATTTCTTACAAACATACTTTTCATATTTTCGTTCATGTGTGAAGTGTGAACTATTTAATCATGTCAAAAGGAGCATGTTCAAATTCGCATTTAGGTATCATAATTATATACAAAGGCTTTTCACTTAAAACTTAAATAAATGGTTGGACTCCTATCAAGTTGTTCGATATATCCATCATCATTGAGAATCTTGTCATCTCAAATTGACTTGATTATCCATTATCATTTTTCAATTTTTCTCGCCACACTCGAGTTTTATAGTTTTCTATGATTAAAATGCAAAATCTTGGAGGCATGTATAATAAATAATAATAATGATGATTAAAAATATAAAAGGGTAGGAAGGTAACTTTAGAATATAAAATGAAGAAAAAGTATTATTACACACCATGGTGATTATTGACCAAATTAACATATGAAAAGGAAAACATGGACATGTATGATTAGGTCCAACATATGCCATCCATGGTGGTACCCAAACTTTGCTTTATATGTGGTCCACCTCCTTATTTTGTGTTGTTTGTTGGTCCCTCCATTTGATGCCCATCAACAAAAAGATTGCAAATCATAACCCTTAGTTGGGGTTTAACATATCCCATACTTTATTAATCCAAGATCAAGATCAATCCAACTAAAATGTGTTAAGGGGATATAAGTACCTATGTTTTATTTTTCTTTACATAAATTAGTTGTGACAATAACTTTTTCTAGATATTAAAGAGATGGAAAAAGATTATATTTACATGATGGTCAAACTACAATATACATTTACATGTGGTTGGATTATTTTATTTTCTAGTAAAATTTTAAACTTAAGGGACATACATACCAATCATTTTTGTAGGCCATTTGAAGCCTACAAATCAAAATTTTAATAACAAACGACATGACTAATTAATCTATCTATTTGCTCACCAAAATGTTTTTTCAAATAACTCAAGTACCCGTATATACTTCTTCTAGTATAGGGCTATTTTCTATTACAATATATTATTAGGGTTTGTTTGAATATCCAGTCGATAGCGAAACTTTATTCAACAAAAACTAGAAAACAAAGAAGAAACGAAACAGAAAACAAAGGTGGGACAGAGCGGCGGCGATGGCGGCACACCGCCCTTTCTAGGGTTTGAACTCAGTGGTGACGGCTAGGGTTTGTATGTTTTTGTAGTGGTGCACGGAACCCTAAGGTTCTAATACTATGTAAGATGGTAAAATACTGAATTGAATTTTAATGATACGTTTGGTTACAATATATAGAGAATATAATGTAAACCCTAAAACCTAACTGGACCCGTGGGCTCATTCTAATCAAACCCTAATAATATATTCTAATATTTTCTACTCGAAAAGGACACAAAAACCGAAATCCAAATTGAACCAGATTGAATGGTTAATCCAAGTTTGGTTTTGTAATAGAGTTGGCATCTGAATTGAATTTTAATTGAATTTGAGTTTGTGATTTCAAACCGATTTAACTGAATAATCATATTTGAATGTTGTATGTAACTTTTTCTAAAGAAACACATATATTTTATTTATTTTAGAGAAAATTGCAAAAGTAGTCCCTAAGGTTTGATCATATTGCAAGTTTGGCCCCTAGATTTTAAACATTGCAAATTTAGTTCAAATATTTGAAGATTTGTTGCAAATTTAGTTCTCACCGTTAATGTCCGTTAGTTTTTAACGATTCGGGGACTAAACATGCAATATGGTCAAACCATAGGGACCAATTGCGCAATCTTCTCAAAAAATAAAAAAACTAAAAAAATCATATAAAACATAAAAAAATAAAATTTAAAAGTTCATTTAAATCAAAGAATACAAAAGCCTTGTGAAAGTATAAATCCAAATAACAAAAAATAAAATCGAACCACTTTTTTTTTTTACTTTAATATGATTTTTTCAATATTTATTTTGAACTTTATAATATTTATTCGATTGTATTTTTAATTTTTATTTAGTTTTTATTTAGTTTTTACTATAATCACATACTTTTTTTCAATACTTTTCGCTTTCTCTTTCTACATACGTTTTGTTTTTACTTATATTTAGTTTTGATTTTGATTTGATTTTTTAACATTTATTTTATTTTTTTAAAAATTATTGAATTATTATTGATGTTTATTTGAATTATTATGTTTGATTTAATTTCTTTTAAATTTTATTTGATTTTCAATTTTTTTTAATTTTCAATTTTTTTCAAATTTTTGAGCAAATTGCATAATTAGTCCCTATGGTTTGATCATATTGCATAGTTAGTCCCAAGATCGTTAAAAACTAACGGACACTAATGGTGGGGATTAAATTTGCAACAAATTTTCAAATATTTGGATTAAATTTGCAATTTTTAAAATCTGGGAACTAAACTTGTAATATGATCAAACTACGGAAACTATTTTTGCAATTTTCTCTTTATTTTATATATACACTATTAATCTATTCTTGTAATTCGAATAATTTGAACCAAATACAAATTAGTCATTCATATTGTAATTTGAAATCAAATCCAGTTTCAAAAATCCGATGACAACCAATTTAATGTATGAATAGACTCTTGTCAATCATAATGCTAAAGTTATAATATTCGTAAAGCTTACTTATAACATCTAGTTATCTATAACCACTTGGATCCAGGTTATGCTCATTAGGAATCATCAATTGTCAATCATAGCCTCATAGGGAGACATGAAGGCACAGGAGAAATCCACCCAATTCTTATTTTCGAGAAACGTGTTTGATTTAATTCTCGTTCTGTACAGAGTCCAGTAAGAACTTGGATATGATCTGACGTATGCAGTCTTTACCTTATACGTTGTGTAAGAGATTGTTTTTCAAAACTCGAAGTCATTACATCAAAATCACAAAACAACAACTTTACCGGTTGCTCAAAGTCTCTCCCTCCTATTCTAAACATATTATCAACAATTTACCTCAAAACATGCTACTGTAACTTCTAAAACGTTAAATTAGTTATAGGTCATATAATCATACAAGAGACGTAATACATTAAATTAACGTGACATATCAAAATGAAAGTTTTAAGGCCCACTACATAAAATAACAAAAATTATGACATACGATATATTTTAATGTAGGTAACCTAACTAGTTAGCTTTTTCTTTTTTTTTTTATAGTATTATATATGCACTATCGCAGTTACAAAAAATAAGAATAATAAATTAGTATATGCACTATCGACACAATTTCAGTAGAAAATATAATACACCGGAAAACCTAAAATAAATATGAATGCATAAGATTATGGTAATTTGTCGTTCAGCAAATCGATTACAACTTATAGCAATTAATCTTTATCAAAATGTTAATTATTTAAATTTCATTTCTAATGCTAAATAAGGTTAAATGCTCAAGTGGAAGCATTTTAGTAGGAAAATCGTGTATTCATCTCACAATTTGGTAAACCTTCTGTAAAGTATTAAAAGCTAAAACAAGTGTACTTTCGAAGATTGAGTTTTTCTTTCGGAGGTTATGATATAGTCTTCCGAAGCTAAGTTAATATCTTCCGAAGGATATGTTTGCTTCGGAAGGATGTTGTTGTGTACTTTGGATTTCCTCCGAAGTATACATATGTTTAGTAGGGAATCTTCTGAAGGGTTATTTCCGTTCGGTAGATATAATGTAGGGTTTTTTGTGTAAATTCTCAATATGTGTTGAGAGTTATTTAGAGTTAGTTACACTATAAATACAGGAGAGTTGTAATTGGTGAAGTATCCGAAAAATCTTTTCAATTCATAATAATCATTTGAGAGTTCTTGTTCACGTGTTATTCTTTCTGGTATCATCTTTGATTTGATCGTTATTCCGCGTTCATATTCTCAATCTGTTTTGCAACAATTGGTATCAGAGCTTGGTTTGTGGCTCAATTGAGAATCTAGATTCAATCAAAGATTGATCGGCGGCAACAATGGTGTCTACGAAGTTCGAAGTTGAGAAATTCGATGGAAAGAACGACTTCAGATTATGGCGGTTGAAGATGAAGGCATTACTCGTTCACCAACGAGTGGTGGATGCCTTGGCCGGAGAATCCAAGTTGCCGAACACAATGTCCGACAAGGAAAAGAAGGAGATGCTAGAACAGGCACACAGTTCAATTATCTTGAACTTGGGGGATCGCGTACTCAGAGAAGTGTCTAAGGAGACGTCTGCTGCAGGGGTCTGGGCGAAATTGGAAAGTTTGTACATGACGAAGTCTCTTGCGAACAGATTGTATCTCAAGAAACGATTGTACACATTCCAAATGGCTCCTAGGAAGTCAATTGAAGATCATACTTGTCACACCCTTAAAATCCACGTGCGGAGTTTTACCGCGAGGCGTGTGAACAAACCAGGATCACAGTCAATAGTTACTCAGAACGACTCTATATGCCATAATTAAAATACAATCAACCAAAGTATAACTTTTAAACTTTGCGGAAGCGTTTTGTAAAACAATCCAAAGAAAAAAAATGTATACTATGGCAAAACATGCGCAACCGAAAAGAGTAAACATTAACCATTAAAACAATAAAGATGTCTTGAAGACCGAGTCTTAGAATGCAAGTGAAACCATGTAGTGCTCCTAATGGCAAGCAAGCTAATGACCTGAGAATAGCATACTAAAATGTCAACACAATGGTTGGTGAGTTCAAGAGTGATATGCAAACATAAGCAGTTTAATAACAGAGATATAAAAGTAGTGCATTGTAACAGATAGCTAGTCCATTAACAATAAATATTAACTCAAGATTTCAGAAAAGTAGACACGTTTGACCCAGTTGACCCATTTGACCCGTTGATGACTTTATGTGTTGTAAACCATTCAAGCAATCAGACACATATATCATACATGGTTAACATTCAAATGGATCATATGTATGCTATATTATCCAGGTGTATCACTTAGATCATCATACAACCAAGTATCATACAAGTCATGCGAATCTAGAACATTAACATGTCTATTAGTTATAACATAATTAACATACCACATAAAGATCAAATCACGCACCACATGCCATGTGAAGCCACTCACGACTTCACATCCTAAACCCTGCCAATCCTACTAAGTAGGGGCCTCAGATTCGCACGCGTGTTATAATCCATTCACATTCATTAACCATGTTCATTATATTCAACATACACCACAACAATCAATTTCCAGTCCTAAACATGATGTCTTAGCTACTAACCAACATCAACATCATATATGCTCATGAAAGTCCAAACATCACTCATGATTATCCAAGCATCCCATACAACTAATTTAACATGTTCTATCACATTAGAATTCATCCATGAACATACTAACATGCTCCTAGCATCCCAAACATGTTCCAACTATCATCCTTCAAACTTTGTGCAAATAAAGTTTCCCTTTTGGGAAAGTACATTCCAACATCTATCAAACACTTAATGTATTCATGAATTCATTACAGTTATACCATCTCAAGCTCATAACAACATCTAGACATGATTAACAATACCTAGTCATCATAATCTATTAATCATCATGAACAAAAGTTTCCACTTTTGGCAAGATATGAACAACAACATTCATTCTAAGATTTCTAGCATTCATATCAACAATCTAGCATCTAATTATCATCATGAACACATCAACAACATCAATCTATCATTAGATCATCATGTCATAAAAATAAAGTTACTATTATTAGTAACCTATGAACACCAACTTCAATTCATCAATTTCTTGCAAGATCAATGTATCCTAACATTCATACAACCTACTAATCATCATATATTCATCAAACAATCATCAATCATCCATAATCTCACCAATTTCAAATTAGAGTTTGCCCAAAATCAAAGTTCATGATCAATCCATTAAAAACATACAATTCATGCATAATCAACGTTAAACAACATGTATTCAAACCAACTAACATATTAACATCATCAAACCACATCAAATTCGACCCCATGAGCACCCATAAACGAATTAGGGTTCGGCCCTAACAAGAATTCCATAAAAACTTGTAAAATCTAACTTTAAAACGTGTGTTAACTTGCAATTGATGATTCCAACGTGTTGTAATCCTTGAAATCGAACAAAACCGATGCTTTGATGCTTGTTCTAGGTTAAATCGCAAAGGTGAAGGTGTGTGAAGGGTGTATGCGGCCGATTGAGAGGTGGGACTTAGGGTTTTCATGTTTTATTTAATTTAATTCCATATTTACCTTTAGACCCTTATAATTTGTATTTTATAAAAACTAGACTTTAAACTCTTTGTAAAGTATTTTTAACTTATAATATAAAGATATAAACTAATGATAATCATTATATATTTTATCTTTATAAAACACAAGACATACGAATAAATAAGCACGTTTCTACGTTACGCGATTAATTTCCTAATTAACATTTAAAACATGCAAACACATAAACACTAATACCATAATCACATAATCAATTAGATTATCAATAATGTAACATTATTATTTATTATTAGGTCACCAACGTTAAACGACAACTAGTGTGTGTTTACGACACGTGTATGCAAGACTCAATGGAACTAACGGAGTTTGATAATGGAAATTTACCGGATGTCACAATACTGATTAATTCAATAAGTTGGTGTTGGATCTTGAAAACATCAAAGTTGAATTAGATGATGAAGACCAAGCAATCATATTCTTGACATCCTTACCATCATGTATGAGCATTTTGTGGATACTTTGATGTATGGTAGGGACACTCTTACCATGGAAGAAGTATTGGCAGCTCTCATGTCAAAGGAATTGGAAGAAGAGAACTGATTATAAAGGAGATGATGGATAGGGCTTAGTAGTCAGGGGGAGATCTGATCAAAGAAACTTCAAGCAGAGAAGTGTCTCAAAGTCAAGGTCCAAGTACAAGAGGAGGTGTTATGTGTGTGGATCAAAAAAGCATTTAAAGAAAAATTGTCCTGACTTGAAGAGAAAGAAGGGTGAATCAAGTGGATCAAAGACTCATTCTGGACACAATGCACATGATGATTCTTCTAATGGATATGAAAGTGCAGATGTGTTGGCTGTCTCAAGCAGTGGCAAGAAAGATGAGTGGATTATGGATTCAGGGTGCTCATATCATATGACACCTGTGAAGGAGTTCTTTAAAGAACTGAAGATTGAAGATCTGGATCATTTAAGCTAGGGGATGACAGACCTTGCAAGATTGTTGGTCATGGAACAGTGACTTTGAAAATAAAGAGTGGTATAGAAGTGGATCTACATGATATAAGGTATATCCTAGTCTTAAGAGAAGTTTATTGTCTTTAGGGCTAATGGAGAGTTCTGGTTACCATGTTAGTCTTAGAGATGGTAAGGTTAAGGTGATAAAAGGATCAATGGTAGTATTGTCTGGGAGTAGAGGGAGAATAATATTACTTGTTAGATAGTGCTGGTGTAGTATAACCTCAGGTGGCATCTGCCTCAAGTGATAGTAGTTCTAAGGCTATGTTATGGCATAGGAGACTTGGTCACATTAGTCATCAGGGACTGGTGGAGTTGCATAAGCAACAGTTAATGACTGAGTTGAGCAGTTGTGATTTTGGTTTTATGAAACTTGTATTCTTGGTAAACACAAGAGAGTAAAGTTTTCAAAGGCTAGACATATCACAAGTGGGACATTAGACTACATTCATTATGATTTATGGGGTCCTGCTAAGGTTGATTCTTTGGGTGGTGCTAGATACTTATGACCATGATTGATGATTTTTCTAGGAGAGTTTGGGTTGTAGTACTGAAGAATAAGAGTGATGCTTTCAGTAAATTTAAGGAATAGAAAGTCCTTGTGGAAACTCAAACTGAAAGGAAAGTCAAGAAGTTAAGAACTGATAATGGGTTAGAGTTCTGCAGTCATGAGTTTAATCAATTTGGTAAAACTCATGGTATTGCTAGACATAGAACTGTGTCAGGAACTCCTCAGCAGAATGGACTGGCTGAGAGGATGAATAGAACTTTACTTGAAAAGGTAAGGTGTATGTTGGCTAGTTTTGGTTTACCTAAGATGTTTTGGGTTGAAGCTGTGTCCACTGCAGCATATTTGGTCAATAGATCTCCATCAGCGGCATTAGACATGAAGACTCCTATGGAGGCATGGTCGGGGAGAAAAGGTGACTATAGGGAACTTAAGGTGTTTGGATCTTTGGCTTATGCTCATGTTAGCCAAGGGAAGTAGAACCTAGGGCCTGTAAATGTGTTTTTCTAGGATATCCTGAAGGTGTTAAAGGGTATCGGTTGTGGAGACTAGAAGGTGACAGACCTAAGGTGATAGTGAGCAGAGATGTTATTTTTCAAGAGAATGTTATGTACAAAGACATTCAAGAAAAAGGGAAGTCAAAGGTTGAAGATCAGAGTGGGGTTCAGATTGAGGTGGAGCAGCAAGGGGTGAGTGATCAAGGTGTTGATCAAGGTACCTCTACTAGTCAGGGAGGTGACATAGATGATTACCAGTTGGCTAGGGACAGACAGAGAAGACAAGTGATACCTCCTCTCATATTCAGAGGAGGGATGGATTTATCTGCAATGGCCTTTGTTGCTGCTGAAAAAGAAAGCATTTATGAACCGTTGTCATACTCTGAGGCGATTTCTGTGAAAGAAAGTGATAAATGGTGTAAGGCAATAGAGGAAGAGATGGAATCTCTGTATAAAAATGGCACATGGGAGCTGGTTGATAAACCTGATGGTCACAAGCCTGTTTCATGTAAATGGTTGTTCAAACTGAAAGATGGGATTTCTGAAGGTGAACCTCCTAGGTACAAGGCTAGGCTAGTAGCTAAGGGGTTTACACAGAAGCCAGGTGTAGACTATAATGAAATATTCTCACCTGTGGTGAAACATCATCTATCAGGGTTATGCTGTCATTGACTGCTTCTGGATTAGAGTTACATCAGTTGGATGTAAAGACTGCATTTTTACATGGGAAGTTGCATGAGACTATCTATATGAAGCAGCCAGAGGGGTTTGAAGTGAAGGGGCAGGAAGTGAAGGTATGTCTCTTGAAGAAGTATTTATATGGGCTGTAGCAATCCTCTAGACAGTGGTATAAAAGATTTGATGAACATATGGTGACTAATGGGTTTACCGGAGCAGCTATGATAGTTGTGTGTATTTTAAAGAATGCAGTGAGAACAAATTTGTGTATTTGTTGTTGTATGTTGATGACATGTTGGTGGCTTGTTCAGACTTGGAGGAAGTTGAAGCTACTAAGAAAATGTTGATGTCTGAGTTTGAGATGAAAGATCTAGGTAAAGCAAAGAAGATATTGGGCATGGAGATTACAAGAGACAGGGAGCACAAGGTATTGAAGCTGTCTCAAAAGTCTTACTTGGAGAAGGTACTAAGTAATTATAGGATGGATGGTGTGAAGCCAGTAACAGTTCCTATAGGCGCTCATATTAAACTGTCAAGTTCTGATTGTCCTAAGTTAGATGCTGAAGTTGGATATATGGAGAAAGTACTTTATGCCGATGTTGTTGGGAGCTTGATGTACTTGATGGTTTGTACAAGGCCGGATATTGGGTATGCTGTGAGTTTAGTCAGCAGGTATTTGTCAAATCCGGGGAAAGCTCACTGGGTTGCTGTAAAGTGGATCTTGAGATATCTCAGGGGTACTAAGCATTATGGTTTAGTGTTTGGGCATCATGAACATGAGAAGGTTGACAACATTGTTGGTTATGTGGATTCAGATTTTGCCAAGGACCTAGATAGAGGTAGATCTATCACAGGGTATGCATTTCAAGTGCTGAGTAACTTAGTAAGTTGGAAAGCTCAGTGCAGCATGTGGTGGCATTATCTACAACAGAGGCTGAGTATATAGCTTTGACTGAGGGAGTCAAGGAAGCTATGTGGCTGCATGGTTTTGTTTCTGAGTTAGGAATCAAAGTGGCAGGCTCAGTGGTATTCTATGATAATCAGGGAGCAGTTCAATTGTCAAAGAACAACATGTTTCATGAGAGAACAAAGCACATTAATGTGAAGTTACACTTCATAAGGGATGTGGTGGATGCTGGTAAGGTGAAAGTTGAAGGTGTGTCTACTTTGGAGAATCTAGCAGATGTGTTTACAAAGTCTCTACCTGGTGGTAAATTCAAGTTTTGCTTGAATGCATTGAGAGTTGGTTAAAATCTTGTTTTGGATTTTAAGGTGGAGATTGTTGTGACATTCTGTATTTTTGCATGAATTAAAAGTTAACGCCGTTAATTCTTGTAAGGACCATTGTTGATATTTTATTTAAAGTGTTGAGTTATTTATGTTTTATTTCCGTATTTTGTCTTAAATTGGAAGTTGGTAATGTTAACTATTACTTGTTAAATAATAATAATAATAATAATAATAATAATAATAATGACTAAGAAAAATAATAATAATCATTTTTTATCAATAATAACAATATGTAAAACTTAACAAACTTAAAAAGGTTTAAAGAAGTCTAGGGTGTTTTATTGGCAATTTAGGAACTTGAAACATAAGTTTCTGCATAAAATAATAAAATCATAACCAAAGGGACCAAAGGTGTAACTTTGCAAAACTCTAAACCAAACCCCCCCTTCACCCCGATTTTCCGGCGGAGCTCCGGCCATACTCCGGCCGAGCTCCGGCCGCCCCTAAAACCCATCAAAAACTCTCAATTTTTGTTACCAAACCGTTCCAAACGCTTCGAGAGCACGATTCGAAAGCCGTTATGAACCTTAAACACATTTAAACACCGGTTACAAACACAAACGACGAGTAACCGACAATTTCTTCAATCATCAAGCCGTTCAACACTTAAAACGCAATAATAATAAAATTAATTGCACCTACATGATCGTTTAATCGTAACTAAACTCCTACGCAACACAATTCTACCTGAATCACACTTAGACAATCCAAACTACTCTCACTTTAACCGCGAACCTGCAACCACTCGAGCACCACCATAGGAGCATTCTAACCACGAATTGACAGAGGTTTTACATCGTGAACATCATCCGAAGCTCCATACGAAGTTAATTGGATTATCATCGCCATTTGTGTATCCAACTGAATCAAGCTTGGTCGCGACTGATTTTTGTTCGTTCCTCATCAATTTGTTTTCGATTTGGGTAATTGATTATACCTTTATGCTCGGTTTCATCTGGGCATCAAAAGCCCCATGGTTTAAATCGTTAACAACCTTGATTTGATCTTCAATTGTGGTCATGATCAAACTAGGGTTCGTGCGATTGGGGAAATTCGTTGTTACTGTATTTAGTTATTTAATCGGACTCTTAAACGCGGCTGGATGCCTTGGTTCACTGGTTCCCCACTCACATTCCGAATTAGAGGTCCCGGGTTCGAAACCGGCGACCTCCAATTCATTTTGTTTTTGGCTTTTCAGCCTTTAAAAAAATATAAAAAAATTCTAAAAATTTATAAAAATTAATCTGGTAAACTTAAATTATTTTGAAGTCACTTAACCAATTTCCAAAAATTTATGTTCTTAATACTTGTATACTTTTATAAAACAAATGATAATTAGTTAAATTTCTTAAAAAAAAAAATAAATGAATTTAATGTTGACTAACTTATTAAAACCATTATTAGTTCAAATAATATATTAAATTATTTCATAAGTTAAACTTAAAATATAGTTTTAATCTACTAAATAGTTGTTTGTTCAAATAATGTATATAAACTATTTTTTTATATAGATAGACATTAAAAATTGTTATTGTTATTGGCTCACACTTTATTTATAATTTATAAATAAAAAAAATATCTAAACTTTATATTTTGTTTTGTCAACCATATTAAACGATTCAAGTTTATGACCTCATGACAAATTATTAAATCAATGTAATCTTTTGTAAATATATATATATATATTATATATATATATATAATATATATATATTATATATATATATATAATATATATATAATATATATATATATATATATCAAGGAATCCCAAATTTTCTCTTAAAACCCTACATCATGTTTAAACGATAATCTAAAACTTAAATCTTGTGAATATTTTTACTTAGGTTCGTTGTGAAGAACTACGTTGGAACGTTGCTTATTATATTCTTATTAATCGTCATTTACATACATTTGATCATGTGAGTTTTCCTTGCTCATTTTTACATTTTTCACACTATTTTGGGATGGAACATGTTATCCTATTATCTTTACACTTGCACACATTTTTAAGACTTGTAAAACGTTATGGCAATTCCTCATGTAAGTTTGGTTAGTTGGACTTTTTGTGATTACCATGTTATGGCATTATATGAACAATCATTAACTATTGCTAGCCCAGTGAAGTCATAGATCTATGGGTAAGACAAGCCTGCTTGGTTGATTCAAGTACACTTAGCTGATCGTATATACTTTTAACGTTTGAGACTTGTAAAACATTGTCAAGGTTTGATTGTTGCATTGTCCATAGCATCCCTAATCACTATATTCACTAACTTATGACTTGAATTGCCATCTTTTATATATACTTATGTATTAAAACTATGGAATGCTCACCAACATTATTGTTGACCTTTTATTTTTAACATGTTTCAGGAAACGCCCAAGTTTGATTTCTACACATTGAAGCTTACACATCTAGGAATGGACCTAGATAAATAAGTGAATTAAAATGACTTGTTATCTTTTATGTTATTTTGTTTGTTTCTTTGAGACTTAAGCTTGTAATGATACAATTGAATTTTATGATTAAATTATATTTGAGTTATTAAATAGCGTTATGTGGCTGTGAACGATCTTAACTCTCACTCCTCGACGTTTCCGCCGTCAAGGTTGGGGTGTGACAATTGTAAAGTATTAAAAGCCAAAACAAGTGTACTTCCGAAGATTGAGTTTTTCTTCCGAAGGTTATGATATAGTCTTTCGAAGCTAAGTTGATATCTTCCGAAGGATATGTTTGCTTCGGAAGGATGTTGTTGTGTACTTTGGATTTCTTCCGAAGTATACATATGTTTAGTAGGGAATCTTCCGAAGGATTATTTCCGTTCGGTAGATATAGTGTAGGTTTTTTGTGTAAATTCTCAATATGTGTTAAGAGTTAGTTAGAGTTAGTTACACTATAAATACAAGAGAGTTGTAATCGGTGAAGTATCCTAAAAATCTTTTCAATTCATAATAATCATTTGAGAGTTCTTGTTCACGTGTTATTCTTTTTGGTATCATCTTTGATTTGATCGTTATTCCGCGTTCATATTCTCAATCGGTTTTGCAACACCTTCAATAAAAAGAAACTTAAGTTTTAAATTCATTTATAGATGACAAAATAGTTACTGATGATAATTATTAGTTTAGTAATGAATCCTTGTTTGTCTTAATTAAATAATGAAAACTGATTTCCATTAGAAACAAATAGTGTTGGAGAGATTACTTTTGTTTTTAGTGTATAGATAATTGGTCGTGTTAAAGTTACACCTATTTATTTGATTGATTTTAAGCTATGTGTTCTCATTAGAACTCACATAGTCACGTATAGATTTTTTCGTCATAAAAAATACATGTATCCCTCGCTCTCGTATACGCATGTATTCAGCCTTGTGAACTTTGATAAACTATTTTTCATACGTTTAAATGCCAGACGTATGTTGAATAAAGTCATTTGTAGAGCTATGTTTATAAAATCCCAAATTATATATATCTTTTTAAACTATTACATTTCGCAAACCCTTTAAAATCACATAATTACCCTTGTCGTCATTAGTACGAATAATTCCACTTTGTTTTTGTTAAGAACATGACCACGCTAATATAGTTTTAATATAAATACCAAAAATCACATGCATATTTCTCCATCGCGTGTTCTGATTACCTACAAACAGATACAATCTACTTTACTTAATAATCTATAATCACCGCATGTAAATTGTACATGATTTAATTCATAATTTTTTGATTAAAAATATATTATTTTATTAGTAGAATCTCTATTAAAATATGTCATTTCTTTAATTTAATTAAAAATAGCTTTCATTAAAAAATAATATTTTTAACGACAGATTAATAGTTAATAACAAGTTAGTAAATACTCGTCAAAACTAATGTTACCTTTAAAAGAATCAAAACCTCTCGTTTTTCTCTCCGTCAAAAAATCAATCAAAAAAATTTAAAAGATTAAATGATTAAAGATTTAAAATACAATCCAGCATTTCCGATTGATTCTTACCTATTTAGTAATCATTATTATTACTAATCAAAATAAAAATATTAATAATCTATGCTATTTCCCATTGATAAAGCTTGCTTAAAACCTCAGTCAAACTCTCTTTCTCTCTCTCTCTCTCTCTCTCTCTCTCTGTGTGTTTTTGTGTGTGTAAAAGCACACAGCAAAACAGAGCATCAACAACCATGGCTGCAAACAAATTTGCATCAATGGTGCACAAAAACACAAACAAGATCACACTTGTTCTTGTATATGCCATTCTTGAATGGATACTCATAATTCTCCTTCTTCTCAACTCAATCTTCTCATATTTCATCATCAAATTCGCTCAATTCTTCGGCCTAAAACCCCCCTGTTCATGGTGTGTTCGTCTCGATCGTTTCTTCGAACCCGAAAAGAAGACCTCACACAGAGATCATTTATGTGATCTTCATTCTAAAGAGGTTTCCCAATTGGGGTTTTGTTCAAAACATCAAAAGTTAGCAGAATCCCATGACATGTGTGAGGATTGCTCATGTGGGTTCGTGAAAAATCGAGTTTTTTTGTGTTTTCGGAGGTGAAAGAGGTTGATTTTGTTCATAAAGATGAAGAAGATGAGGTGGGGTTGAAATGTTCTTGCTGTGGGGTTGATTTCAAGAGGAAAAGGTTTGATGATTCTTCTTATTTTGTGATTAATCCTTCGTGGGATTTTCTAGGGTTTCACAGAATCAAAATTCGATTATTGACCTAATCGGATCGGAGTTGGTGACTGGTGATTTTGGGGAAGAACATGAACATATACATGAACATGAACATGAATATGAACATGAACTTCAATTCATGTGAAAGAAACAGAAGAACCGCAAACTGAATCGATTACAAAGGATTTGATTCAATTTGAACCACCATCACAGGTTCTTGAGTTCTGTTTGGATTACAGTGGGAATCAGTTGGTCCCAATTGAATCAATCGACCCAACTAGTGAACAACTGCAACATGATTTACAGGTTGATGAAGATCAAGAATTTGGGGATTTTCAGAAAGCTCAGGATATGTCAGAATCAACAAGTGAAACAGTAGTAACAGAGGAAATGTTACAAAAGAAGCAAGAAGCAGATTCTGTTCTTCAGGTTGCTGCAAAAGAAGATGAATCATCCAAATTTGCTGAGCTAGATTCAATGGAGTTTGAAGAAACTGCAAATCTCTAGTTTTTCATGCAAATTACGCGATTATGGTGATGAACAACCTGCAATTTCTGAAGCAATTCCAACTCTTTCTGATATCAAAGAAGAACAAGAAACAGAGGGGAGTGATTCAGGTATAAACTCTTGAGTTTTAACCTTTTAATTCATTGTTTTTATGCATTCAAATTTTCACTCATAAGATGTTAAATTGAGTAATTATACAGATCATGAAGAAACAGAGGTTTCGATTGGAACAGAGATTCCAGTGTTGGATTCAAGTGATGAGATGAAAGCTCAAGATAATTTCAATTTGTATTCTTCATCAAATGAAGAACCTTCATCAAGTTCTCATGATTTGGATTTTAATCTTGAATCTGGTAATCTTTAAATTTGCCCCAAATGTTCTGTTTCTTGTTTATCAGTGTTAAATTTCAAGAAATGAGATGAAGTTGTTTCATTTTCGTTTTGTTTTGTTGTGATAGGCTTTCAAGAAGTTCGAAAAGACGAAAAAGTAGAGGAATTGAAGAACTTGAATGAACAAGAGGATACATTGTTGATGATTGAAAGAAAGGATTCAATGGCAGATGAGTCTTTTGATGGAAGTGAAATGGACGGTGGGGATCCGATTGACACAACCGAAAAGCTTAAATCAGCGTTGAGAGCTGAGAGGAAGGCGTTACAGGCGTTGTATACCGAGTTAGAAGAAGAGAGAAGTGCGTCTGCGGTTGCTGCAAGTGAGACAATGGCGATGATCAACCGTCTTCAAGAAGAGAAAGCTGCAATGCAAATGGAGGCGTTACACTATCAACGAATGATGGAAGAACAATCGGAATACGATCAAGAAGCTTTACAGCTTTTGAATGAACTCATGGTGAAGAAAGATAAGGAATTGGAATCGTATCGAAAGAAAGTGTTGGATTACGAGACGAAGGAGAGGATGAGGTTTTCGACGAGTAGTGTGAAAAGTGGCACTTGTTCGGCTTCGTGTAGCCATTCCGAGGATGGGGATGGAATGTGGGTCGATCTAGGTCACGAGCCAAAAGAAGAGGGAATCCCTAGTGGGAATCAAGAAAGTCAGAATCAGAATAGCCCCGCTGACACGATAGTGACTCTAGACGCGTCGTTTGTGGACTTCGAAGACGAAAGGATGTCGATTCTCGAACAACTAAAGGTTTTAGAGGAGAAGCTTTTCACTTTGAGTGATGAAGAAGATAGACATTTTGCTGACTTAAAGCAAATAGATGATTACTTTGAAGAGAATGGAAAACACTTAAATGGGAGCTATGGTTATGATGGTCAAGAAGTCAACGGTATCACACGATATCAAGATAGGGGGCCTATTGGTTCGACGGGAAAGCGACTTCTTCCTCTTTTCGATGCACTCGAGACCGAGAGTGATGACGGTGTGATCACGTCAAACGGGCATGGAAATGGGTTCCATCCCGACAAGGTGGAAAATAGCGCGATCACGAGATTTGAGTTGCAAAAGAAGAGAATCGACATTGAAGAGGAAGTCGATCAACTATATGTAAGGTTACAAGCTCTCGAAGCCGATAGAGAGTTCTTAAAACACTGCATTGGATCGTTAAAGAAAGGCGACAAAGGAATGGAGCTTCTTCAAGAAATCTTGCAACATCTACGGGATCTTAAAAATGTGGATCTTCGAGAAAAAAGTTTCACCGATGGGACTCTTGTATGATCGTCTTTAAGGCTCCCTACGGTAAAGGTAGTAAACCTTTATTTCTTCACATTATCCTGGGATTTAGAATTTTCACCATACACATTTATTACGGGTATAAATGAGTCGAGTTTAAACTCATCTAAACTTGAGTTCAGCTCGTTTAACATAAGAATAGCTTAAATTTTAGCTCATTTTAAGATTTATATTAGGCTTGCACTCGGTTGGTGTGTTTATTTTCAAGCTTAAGCATTGTTTTTTAATTCATATACATACATATATATTTACTTGTTATATATTTATAATGATAATTAGAATAATATATGTAACATATACTATTAAGTTATTTCACATAATAATATTTATTATTTAACTATATTTTAATTTTACAAAATAAAATAACTTTTATTTTAGCGGATGATAAGTTTGTTTATCTTTTCATGCGTATTCAAACTTTTGGATACGAGGCTCGTGCTCCCTAAGTAAATAAGCCGTAATAGTTATACGCTTGGGCTACGGCTCGAGCTTATGCTTGTTTAGCTTATCTTGATTTATGCTTTTAACAACTAATTTCTACTTGGTTGTAAGATGGAAATTCTCACTTCCCAGGTTATATTATAATTTCATGTTCTTTATGTCTCATTCTATAGGTGAACAGTGGGGTTACTTTGCTAATGAAGTGCTCATATTTGGAAGGCTAAGCTACCACACTTTCTTAATCATCTTGTTTTGAGGAATTTATTATTTTATTTTATTAGCCCATATTTTTTCTGTGGGTTGGTGCAAATTCATCGTTACTTTTTGAGGGAAAAAGGTGGTTGGTGAATTCATGTGTTTGTTTGTTTTAGGACGTTAGGTGTAGGATTTGTTTTTCTGTCTTTTTTCTGTATTTTTAGTTTTTTGAATTTGTTTTGGAGTACAAGAAAGGGAAGGACCCTATTCTTGATCACTTCAAGTGTAATTTGTAAGTAAATGATATGTTGTTTAGAGTTAAATATTTTGTGTGTAATCATTTATTGTATTTATTTGTTTTATGCTCTCATAGCTTATGATATAAATTACACATTTATTAAAAAAACATTATTTAATAAAGTGTTGCAAGTTGTTTTGTGAGTATATTGGGTCTTCTCTCATTGTAATTTGTAATTCTGTATAATTGCACTTCGCACAATTGCACCTACTCAAGTTGGGCTTATTGGGTTAGTTTCTAAATGAATATAAATCTTGGGTTTAAGGTCTTTTGGGCTATCCATTGTTTTTTTCCCTAAACTTTTATGGAAATTTTAGTTCACAAATCTAGGGCTGTTCAAATAGTTTGGCGTTCGAAACTCATTCGAACTAGTTTGAAAAAAGTTTGGATTTTTGCTCGTTTGAATTTTGGCTCGGTTGTAAACGAACTAAGCGGCTCGGTTCGGTTTGATAACGAACCGAGCACGAGCAAAGGTACGCTCGCTCGTCGCTCATTCGGTTTCGCTCGAATTATTTTTTAATTTAGTTTTTATATATTATATATTTGTTAATCTATTTAGTTATTTACCAGTTAATACTATTTTAATTATTTAGTCAAAATATCAACTACCTTAAATGTAAAACTTTAATTCTCTAATCAAATCATCACTTCACATTTTAAAATCCTTTCACCATTCCATCCATCACCACTTTCCAGCCGTCCCTTGTATCCCCCACCTCCCTACCGACTGTTGAGGCGCTGACCTCCAGCACTCAGACATGTAACCCCCGATCTCTAGCACTCTGACATGCGACCCCGACTTTTGGTAATTCGCCCTGCAATAGTCTGATTGCGTATCCCACTTTCGACAATCCGTCTTTGAAGTCCAAAGTCCGACCTTGTTCGAAGCCCGACATTGTTTAGTTGTTCCTAATCGCGATATTGTTGGATCTAGAAAGGCTGGTGCAACCAAAACCAAATCACTTAGAAGATTTTGGTACAACAAATAAAGGACTTCCGAAGCCAAGTATGGAACTTCCGAAGGAAAAAGGAGATCTTCCGAAGACAAAGTGTAAAGCTTACTTCCGAAGGAAAAGTTCCAACTTCCGAAGATAAAGAACCTACTTCTGAAGTTCAAGACTTAGAAAGAAAGATCTGAAGTCAACTTCCGAAGTACAGAAGTCCTCAAGCCTCGGAAGTATAGAAGCCTCTTCCGAAGTATAAGTGGATTCGGAAGAACTTGTTCTTCCGAAGCCAACTTACCTTTGGAAAACACTGCTATTATCCAGTGGACATAAGTATGGCCTTCCTGACACTCCGCTGCAAATCTCTGAGATACTGCATGGCGTTTTCTCAAAAGCCATGCAGTTGACCATACTTTAATCCACTGTTTACCTTTTATGTTAGTACAGTTTCCATCTTTAGTTGGTGACAAAAGGTAAGTCATGGACATGTCATGACTACCATATCTTAGATAATACTTTATCTAAGATACCTTAACTTTAGCATTGTAGTATATGCTTTAGTCTTAGGTTTCCAGCTGGTATCAAAGTATATCCGGCTGTAGGATCTAGTATATATAGTCTCTCATTGTAACTCATATATCATGCTTGTAAGAGTCTTGTAATATCTTGAGTTGAGAAGTAATATATACAAGTGCCTTGAAAATTATTTATGTGTGTTCCTTTACTACTTATTATATTATTATCAACTCTTGTAAAAGACTTTACTTCATCTGAATTGAGTGTTTCTATAAGTAGTTTGAGAGAAATCCAAGTGTTTAAGTGACAAACCGATCCTGCAATTGGTATCAGAGCTTTTTAGGCTCTTGATTGTGAGATCTTACCATCCTAA
The DNA here is from genome assembly GCA_025506515.1 of Flaveria trinervia. NCBI lineage: Eukaryota > Viridiplantae > Streptophyta > Magnoliopsida > Asterales > Asteraceae > Flaveria > Flaveria trinervia. The sequence continues at coordinate 75,244,547 of CM046453.1, forward strand.
TCAACCTGTTTTTCACTCCTCCTTATACCTCACTCAAAATGGCCCTCAACAAATCTGAAGTAGAGATGGGGACGGTGACCAAAGCACCCATCATCACCCCTCAAAGCTTCAGGTCCTGGAGCAGAAGAATGGAGGGATTCATCAGATATCAAGACAGCAAAATGTGGCAATCCATTGTCAATAGCCCGTATAAGCCAAAAGTAGCTGGTGGAAACGGTGCCATGATCGAGAAAGCTGATGAAGATTATTCTGATGAAGACAGGAAGAAGTTTGACATTGACAGCAACGCCATGACTGTTCACATGACTGCAATTACAAACTCTATCATGGTGGGGTTTGAGCACTGCAAGTCTGCCAAAGAACTGTTTGATGCGCTTGCTCAAATGTACTCAAGCTCAAATGACTCAAAGAAGGACTCACTGAAGCAGCAGTTCGAGAACTTCACCCATGTTGCTGGAGAGACTTTTAGCCAGCAATATTTTAGGTACATGGATCTCATTTCTTCCCTTCAATCTGTGGGAATTGCTCATGAACTCAGAGACCTTACAAGAAAGTTCATGAGTGCATTACCCAATGAGTGGACATTTTACTGTGTCTCTATCAAGAGAACAGAAAATCTGAATACACTCACCATGACCGAACTCTATGGGATCCTTGATGGTTACCGTTTGGAAATGGAATGTAAGAGAGGTCATCAGACAAGCAGACCCTTGAGTCTTCTTGCTAGCAACGCCTTAATGGTTGCTGAAGGCTCAGGAATCTCCCAGCCTCAATACTACCTGACTTACACCCAGCAGCCATCTTGTTCTTTTGGGCCATACATCACATTTCCTGAGACTCCAAGGTCTCAACAAGCTCAGCAAAGCTCCTTTCAGGACAACTGTGCTTTGTATCAGGAAGTGGACACTCAAGTGATTATCAAACTGCTTTGATGATCTAGAGTGTTTTAGCCCGGATGACGTGGAATATGTGGACATAGTCCAACAAATGGCTCTTCTAACCTACAGAGCAAAGAAGTTCTTTAAAGAACTGGAAGGCAATTTCCCCAGAACCCAATCAAAACAAATTTGGGTTTGACAAAACCAAGGCCAAATGTTACAACTGTAACCAACTTGGTCATTTTGCAAGGGAATGCAAGGCTCCCAAGTCCAACCCGGGAACCCCACAGGCCTCCACACATCCCTCTACACCAAAGCCCACCGGAAAGTCAACTGAAACATAGCAATGGCTCAAGAAGTTGACTGAAGCTTCATGGTACAGGATGTGACTCTTGCTCAAGCACTCATGGCCGGAACAGATGAAAATAAGGTGTATGAACATCTCTGTACTCCTGCCTGCATTGCTAAGGTTAAATTGTATCAGGACTACAATATGGAGATTAAATATGATATTGAGTCTTTAAATGTTTTGAAATCTGACTTTAAAAGGGCTGAATCTGACTACCAAAGAAAAATTGAGGAGTTAGAGAAAACTGTGTCCCTATTAAAACCTGAACACAAACTATAAGACTCAGATAAAGGATTTAATATCCAAATTGACTGAGGCTCAAGCCCAGCTTGTCACAGCTGAGGCTCAAGCCAGGAAGTATGCTATTTCCGAGCAAAACTTCCAAGCCATCTTGCATCATCCTCTTACTCAAAACTTTGCTACCAAAACAAAGAGGGTTGGGAACCAATGAAATTGCTCCACCCACTCTTATGAGTCTATAAGACAACCAAGGTGTGGTACTGAAGAGCAAGAGGTTCCATCTGCTGACCCACCTTCTCATGAGTCAAAGAATGATACAACTATGGAGACCATCACAGGGAAGAACCAGGTAACTATGCCCTCCCCTACCAATGATGATCAAACCCTAACCACCAAAGCCAGAAGAAGCAGAGCTAAGGCAGCCAGAAAAACTACCAAGAAAGTGGCTGAGTCCAAGCTAAAGATAGACCCAAAGCAAAAGGGTATATTCATCTCAGCTGGATTCCAGGTGGTTGGAAACTCTGATTCAGGAAAGGGGTGTAGTACCAACACTCCTGTCCTACCAAAGGATCAGAAGTTAAAGGGAAAAGTTGCTGATGAAGATAAAAAGAACAAGAACAGCAATCCTCAAATTCCCAAAAGACTAACATTGCATGCATAATGTGTGGTCTGCAAAACCACATGGCCAAAGATTGTTACTACAATCCTGCTAGCACACATTATGCAAATAATGTTAAAAAGGAAGGAGTCAGGGAAGGTTTCTCATTTGGACCATATCAAATGGTTCAAGTGATGAAAAGGGGAAAGCTTGTTTTCGAAGCAAGGCTGCTTTCGGAAGAAGATTCTTCTTCCGAAAGGAAAAAGGCTTCGGAAGCTAAAGCTGTCAAGACTCAAAAGAACAAAATAGTCCCCTTGAAACCATCCCAGAAGAAGACTGCTTCGTAAGAAAAGGTGGTGAAGGCTTCTTCCGAAAAGAAAGAAGCTTCGGAAGAATGCCAAGTTACAAAAGCTTCAACAAGCTCATCCTCCATGATCAACCAAGGGATGGAATGGAAGATCAAGGAAGATGTTGTAGCCCAAACCTCTTCTTCAAAGACATCCATTGAACCCCCATGCATAAATTTTGGTTCAATTATGTCATTATCTTTGGAAGAACCCAAGACCAATAAATCTTGGGTTTCCACTCAAAACTAATCATCTCATCTTATGTGCAGGGACATCCATATGACAAAAATAACAACATTTGGATTGTATATAGTGGATGCTCCTGGCACATGACAGGGAACAAACATCTCCTTCAACAATTTCAACATTATGATGGAGGTCCTGTCCAGCTTGGAGGTGAGGCCGGAGGATATATTTCTGGCAGAGGGAGTATATCCAATGGTATGTTAATAGTTGACAAAGTTAACTTTGTCAAACAGCTTGAACACAATCTGTTAAGTGTTTCTCAATTCTGTGATCAAAAGCACCAAATGCTTTTCACAGAACATGAGTGCATTATCCTCAAACCAGGGATGACAATTCCTCCGGAATTGGTGCTTCTTAGATATCCCAAGAAAGGAGATATGTACAAGCTTGATATAAACAATGCTTCCCCAATGGGTGAAGTATCATGCTTTCTTTCCAAAGTTGATAGTGATGAGTCAACACTATGGCATAAACGTATGTGTCATGTAAATTTTAAGACAATGAATAAATTGGCTAAAAACAACTTGGTACATGGTTTGCCTAAAAAGGAGTTTTTCTGCAAAGACAACTGTGTTGCTTGCTTGAAAGGGAAACAACACAGGACGTCTCATAAATCCGCATGTGTTAACTCTATCACTACTCCATTGCACTTATTGCACATGGATCTTTTTGGTCCCTCAAGTATAATGAGCATTGCAAAGAAATCATATTGCCTTGTGATAGTTGATGATTTTACAAGATTCACATGGGTATTCTTTTTAAGAACTAAGGTTGAAACTGCTGAAACATAAATCTTTTATTCTTAAAATAGAAAATCAAATTGATCACAAGGTTAAAATAATTAGATATGATCAAGGGACTGAGTTTAAGAACTTCGTTCTTGACTCATTCTGTAACTTAAAAGGGATTGCCAGACAATATAGTGCTCCCAGAACTCCTCAACAAAACGGTGTTGCTGAGAGGAGGAATTGGACACTTATTGAGGCTGCTCAACTATGTTAGCTGATTCAAAGCTACCTCTAACATTCTGGGCAGAGGCAGTCAGCACTGCATGCTATGTGCAAACAGAGTTTTGTAGTTAAGCCCCATGGAAAAACCCCTTATGAGCTATGGAACAGAGGCCACCGTTCATTGGCTTTCTAAGGTCTTTTGGCAGTAGGTGTACCATACTTAACACAAAGGACAATTTAGTAAAATTGCTGAAAAGTCGGATGATGCTATCTTTGTTGGATACTCTTCTAGTTCCAAAGCTTACAGAGTATACAACATTAAGAATCAATAATTTGAGGAGCCATCCATATAGTTGTTAATGAGTACACTCCTTGTGTTAGGGGGAATGGACCTGATCACATCTTTGATTTAGAATTGTTTCCAAACTATTCTAAACCCTCTTGTGAGAATGTTTCAGTTGGAATAGGTGCTCAAAATGATGCTGATGCTGCTGCTAATGATCAGCTGTTTGAGCTTCCAGGACTAACCAAATTCTCCAAGTGCTGCAATACATCAAGCTTCCACTATTCACAGATCCGAAAGTTTAACTATAACAAGGAATAGTGAAGCTTCAACAAGTGAGTCATCTACTGAGCCTCAAAACTCATCAGGTGATCCACCACAACACCAAGCAGAAGGAGGTAGTATTTTGAAGGAACAAGCAACTATTAATACTACTTCACAACCAACTATTGATGATGTTTCTCATTCATTCAATCAGTCCTCATTGAATGACTTTGAAACAGCAGCTGGACAGAGTGTTCTAGTTCCTGAGCAGAATATGTCCAACCTAGATCTATCTCTGCAACTGGAAGTGATTCCTCGTCTTAGTATTCACAACACTCATCCAACTGAGAACATCATAGGGAATGTCTCTGAGGGTGTGAGAACAAGAGGACAGACTCATCAAGGGAATGTCTGCTTGTACTCATGCTTTCTATCTCAAATGGAACCCAAGAAGGTAGAAGATGCCCTGAAAGATAGTAGCTGGATTGAATCAATGCAAGAGGAGTTGCTTCAATTCAAGAGACAGAAGGTATCGAACCTATGTCCGCTACCATCTGGTCAAGTACCTATAGGCACCAAATGGGTTTTCAGAAACAAGAGAGATGATAGAGGCTTGATTATCAAGAATAAGGCAAGACTTTGGTTCAAGGATACACTCAAGAGGAAGGAATCGATTATACTGATGTCTTCGCACCAGTTGCAAGACTTGAGCAGTAAGGATCTTCCTTGCTTATGTTGCATCCAAGGACTTCACAGTATACCAACTTGATGTCAAGTGTACTTTTCTATATGGGGATATAGACAGGGAAGTCTATGTATGCCAACCTCCAGGATTTGAAGATCCACAGCACCCCAACTATGTGTGCAAATTGGATAAAGCTCTATATGGGCTGCACCAAGCACCTAGGCTGTGGTATGAGAATCTGTCTCAGTTTCTTCTGAAGAATGGCTATACTAGAGGTACCATTGACAAGACTGTCTTCATCAGAAAGTCTGGAAAGGACATTTTTCTTGTACAAGTCTATGTTGATGACATCATATTTGGTTCCTCAAATGACCAAATGTGCAAGGACTTTGAGAGCATTATGAAGAAGAAGTTTGAGATGAGCTCCATCGGAAAAATGGACTTTTTCCTTAGAATTCAGGTAAAGCAACTGAAGGAAGGGTTCTTCATTAATCAATCTAAATATGTCTCTGACATCTTAGAAAGATTTGAGATGAAGGATTGCAAGTCTGCCAAGACACCCATACCCAAAAACCATAATCTTTGTCTTGACCTTGAGGGAGAGGATACTAATCAACATCAGTATAGGGCAATTATTGGTTCTTTGATGTATCTAACAGCAAGTAGACCTGATATCATGTTTGCTACTTGCATTTGTGCAAGATATCAGGCTGCTCCTAAGGTGTCTCGCCTGGCTGCTGTTAAGAGAATCCTCAGATACCTCAAAGGAGCACCTAAACTAGGTCTCTGGTATCCCAGAAATAAGGATTTCAATCTTTATGGATATCTGACAGTGACTATAGAGGCTGCAATATTGACAAGAAATCAACATCAGAGGATGTCAATTTCTTGGTGGAAGGATCATCTCATGGCAATGCAAGAAACAATCCTGTGTCTCATGTCAATTTCTTGGTTTAAGTATCTCATAACAGCTATTGGGATGATAAACATTGATTAATCTGATCTTTTTTGAAAACCTTTTTAATATGTAAGTCTTGTGTCAATACAATTTAAGCCATGTTACAAGAAATTCTCTTTGAAATTTTCTAAGTGTAAATTCCTTCCGAAGAGAAATTCACCTTCGGAAGACACTCTCATATCTTCCGAAGCAAAAATTTCTCAAAGGATAACTTTCTTCTCGGAAGAATTTTTGGCCTCGGAAGAAGCGATTGATTGTATATCAGATCTACTTCCGAAACTTACAAATTCTCTATTCGGAAGCAACTCTAACCTTCGAAAGCAAAGATTTGGCTTCGGAAGTAAGAATTGCCTTCAGAAGACAAGTTACCTTCAGAAATGTTTTACACTCGGAAGAGAGATTTCACTGTGTAACGTAAATTTCTTGGGCCCCACACTGTAAAAAGCAAAGATTTTGTTAATGATGTCGGATTATTTAACTGATTTTAACCTTACCTCCACTGTCATTTCATCCACTAAAACATCACATCACCTTATCCTTACTCCCATTACCGCCTTTCCACAATCTTTTAAATAATCTCGACTGTTCACTTTCACTATCTTACTTGCAAATTTTACAGCCCTAAAAATTTCTCCTACTCAACTTTACCCAGCTCAAATCATCCCCATTCAACTTTCCAAATGGCCTTCAACCCTCAGCACAACCAAGTCGCACTTCTTGATTCATCAAAAGATGTTGACTTCTCAGATATCATCTCCTTTCTAACCCAATCTTCCTACTACACCGCTCTGACTGTAAACCCCATAATTTACTCAAACCATATGTCTGAATTTTGGGCAAATGGTCAGATTGAAACCCTAAACGGGGTTCGTGTCATTCGATCGAGCATCTGTGGCCAGGAGTTGGTCATTTCTGAACAGATCATCAGGGAGCATTTAGAGCTTCATGATGAGGGCGCTCCAACGAAATTCTCCAAAGCAGATTTGGACAATTCTTATCTCCAAATGGGATGTAACATCTCGTATTTTCATTAACTAAAAGTTAACTTCGTTTACTCTTACAAGGGTTATTATTGTAAATTTTGAAACTCATGTGTTGTTTGTGCTTATTCATTATTGTCATTAGGTTAAAATAAATATTAAATAAAAATAATAATGTTAATATTAATAAAAGTAAAAATAATAATAATTATAATCATAATAATAATAGTTGTAATAATAATTGAATAACAATAGCTATAATAATGTTACTAATGATAATGAAAATAAATGGTATAGTTAATAAATTTAACAATGTTTAAAACTTTAAGTAGTGAAAGATTAGGGGGTCTTAATGTCAATTTATAAACTTTATATTGAAGTTTCTGCTTAAAATAAAAAGAAACTTAATGTTGAGGGACCAAATGTGTAAGTAATTAAAACCAAGACTTCCCTCCCCCGTATTTCCGGCAGCCGCTCCGGTCACCTTCGGCCGGAGTCCGGCGAGCCTCGAAACCGCATCAAATCTTCAAATTTTAATCCTCCAACGATTTCAATCGTCTCCAGAACACGATTCGAACTTAAACGTAAGACTTAATTGGGTTTTAATTCGGTTATGAAGTGGATCGAACGTGAAACCGAAGCTTTAATCGATGAGTTAACCGGTCGAGCATTAAACGCTAATAATAACCAAATTAAACGAACTTAAACAATCATCCAACCAATACTAAACGTTCACAACTATCAATTACATCTAATAACACTCAAACAACGCAATCGGATTACCCTTTCGTCACGAACCTGCAAGCTAAGCGAGAGCCATCTTCCGAACATTTTTAACTTCATTTGATTGAGGGCTTTGAATCAAGAACTTCATTCGAAGCTTTCCACGAGTTCAATTTGATTTCCATCAACGTTTGCATAACAATCGAGCCTTGTTGTGGTCGCGGTTGGGTTCAACAATGTTCATAATCAATTAATCTACAAACAGGTGATTAAACACATGTTTAAACTCGATTTTGGTCGGGGAACAAAAGCCCCATGGTTAATTCGATCAACAACCTCGAATTGACAATCAATTTTGATCGATTGGGTTCTAGGGTTCTTAAGGATTTGGGGTTTTGTTTAGGTATGCTTTTTATTATTTAAACGCGAACACTAACGCGGCTGGATGCCTTGGTTCACTGGTTAAGTTACTTCATTCACACACATGAGGTCCCGGGTTCGAACCCGGCACCATCATGTTATTTTTTTAAAGGGTTTTAACCCTTAATTAAATTTTAAAAACGTTTTAATATATATAAAAATTATTTTATAAACTTTAAATATTTTCAAAAAGCCACCATATATTTTCTGTATTTCTCTTTTAGTCTAAGTAATTATTATTATTTTTTTTCATGAATAATAAAATGGATTACAAATAATAACTAAAAATTATTATTGTTTCAAAATGTTTCTTTTAATATCGTTTAATAGTACTTAATTCTTTTTGCTATAAAAATCTATTCAAATTTTATGAAACTTTCAAAATGTTATATTATTTCTTTTTCACATAATTAGTATAAAACATAAATATATATTTTTAGAAAATATAAATGATTTTCATTTGTTAAATATAATTATTTAACAAACCTCAAACTCCACTTAACCCTAGTACTCATTAATTAGTTAACCCATTATGTTTAAGTTTAAATCTTGTAATATCTATATAATTAGGTGTATTGTGAAGACTTTACGTTGGAACGACGATTGCTATTTTCTTATTAATCATCTGTTATATATTTACTTGACCATGTGAGTTTTCTTGCCCCTTTTTCATATTTTTTACACCAACTTGGGGTGAAACATGATAGCTTATACATGATACACTTATACACGTTTGAGACTTGTAAATCACGTGCAATTCAACTTATTATTTTGTCATGGTTATATGTTTATTGTAAGTGTTTATATGAGATACATAGTTTGTTTACAATCATTAACTATTGCTAGCCTGGCAACGTCTTAGATCTTTGGGCCTGACAAGCCTATTTGGTGCTAAAGTCGATGTATTGCCGACTCCTAGGAGCCGTATGCTTGTGCACTAGGGAACCAAATACACTTAGCCAATCTTTTATACTTGTAATCAAGTCGAGGTTTGGTTGTAACGATATGTGTTCTATAACCTTACTAGCTTATAACCTATGACATGAATTGCTACTTGTAACTTTCTTTTTTTCATATTATGTATGAAAACCTTGGAAACTCACCAACTATTTTTAGTTGACTCTTATTTTTTTATCATGTTTCAGGTCAACCTCAAGCCTAAAGTGATCTATTTGAAGCATGCTATAATCTAGGATTTGGACCTAGATAATGAAATAAAAAGTTACATTATGTTATGTTATGTTGAACTTATTTCTTGTATAAGACTTATGATTGTTATATCTATTTCAAGACTTATGATAATAATATTTACAATTTAATATAGCGTTATGTGGCTGTGAACAATCTTAACCCTCACATCTCGACGTTTCCGCCGTCAAGGTTGGGGTGTGACATGGGATATGGTGGAGACGTTAGCAGATCAACTGTCTAAAAATTTAACTTCTCATACAAATGGAAGTTCCTACTACACGTGGTCCTTCACTGCTTGTCAAATAAATCTGGGGGATGGGATCAAATCCCATATGAACTGGGTGCCTTGTTCATGGGTTGGTAAAACGCCTCCGCTTCAACTATTCAAGATTTATGCTGACTAACCTCATGGGAAATCTTCAGAAGGACATATTCTTCATGTATCCCAGGTTTCTCCAGCACATAATCAACTGTGAGCTGGACCAGAGCAAGCTTGTCTGTGCAGCTGCTCTGTCTGCTCCTCAAATGAGGCCGACCATCTTCAAGACTTTGAAAAGAGTGTCCACCAACTTCACAGGAAGAGATGATGCACTTCTTCCAGGTATGACTGAGCCAACGACTCCTGGTGAAATCCCTGTTAACCCCATAGGTGATGAACCCACACCAACAACTACCACCATTTTGCTAAATCTACCTTCTCCAAACATTACCTTTACTTATCAGAGACGTCCCAAACGAACCCTTGTTCAATCTTCTCTGATTGAACAAGCTCCTCATGTTCTACCCGAAAAGGCTAGAGTGGAACAAAGGGCTCCCACTCAGCCTGAGGTCCAACCATCCTTCACAATTGACCTCAATATGGGTCTTGAGTCTCTCCAGTCTCAGACCCATAAGCCCATAACTCAAGCTGAAAGCCCTCATGGTGAGTCTCTATACTCCCCTGAGCAACCAAAAAGGGACAGCCCTATCACAGGCTCAATACCTTTAGATATTGATCAACGTCCCGGGTCATTAGGTTTCACTTCCATATCCTTTACTGACCTTTTAATTAGAACTGATAAAGAGATTATGTTTCTTAAGGGCAATGAAGTTGATCCACAACACCCTCTCAAGGATCAATAGAGCCCAGAAAGACCTCTCATCTCTAGCCCACATCAACAAAGCCTTACTGAGGTGAGTCCCACTGATGTGGAGGGGACTCATGTAGATTCAACTGCCACTACTAAAGGATTCTCAATGGATCCTCAGGACAGTGGTAACATCACTGAGACTGAATCTACGGCAACCATGCCCTTTGATGACTCTGAAAGAGACATCTTTGAGCATGGGAAACCAGGGTGCCCAGAAACCATATCTGGTGGTGAGGATGAACATACAAGGTATGTTACCTCATCTCCCCGTGATTCTTCACAAGAAGATGAGGGAAGAATGCAACTTACCATCCAAGACCTACTTTCTAAAGTCTCAAATCTTGAATCCAAGGTTAAGACTTTAGAGGATAGGTCTGCCACTCAGCAACTTGAGATTGAAACTCTCAAGGCCAAACTAGCTGAGAAACAGATTAAGAGGTCTGTTAGGCATGTATCAATTCAGGTCTCCTTGACCTCTTCCTCTAGCTCATCAAGCTCTCAGGATGATGCTACCAAAAAAGGGGAGAGTGTTCAGAGACAAAGTCAAAGACAAGAGGAAACCCAAAGTCAAGCTCTCACTTTCTTGAGATCAAAATATCATGTACAACAAGCTTCAATCTTCCCTGAGCTTCCTCCAGTTGTTATTCAAGTGGATCAAAGGATTATCCAAGATCTCAATAGGTTCTTTAACAAGTTCCTATTGGAATCTCTCATAGAACAGCCAAGCCCTGATATGTCTGTGATCTACTTCGGAGCTCAAGAGCTTCGGAGGTTAAATGCACCTTCTACCACTATTGAGGAAGTTGGTTAACCTAAGGTCCAAGTGGAACCTAAGATTAACTTCGAAGGGGAAACAAGGACTGATGGCCCAACAACTGAAACTGTTGGGACAGATAGTGCATTTTCACAGACTTCCGAAGCATAATTCAAAGCCTCGGAAGAACAAGTTCAAACTTTCGAAGCCGAGATTGCTGCTGAAGAAGGACTTTTCTCATTATCCGATGATCTAATAGTCACAGATGCAATTCTAGAACTCGCATATGAGGTTAATAGAGAGGATTTTCTCACTCAACCTTTAGCACCAACATCTGCATTAACTCTAGCTCCCATCTCTACTACTCATCCTGAATCTTCTATCCAAGAACCCCCAAATTCTAGTACTTCCGAAGACATCAAAGGAAAGAGGAAAATGACTTCGGAAGAGCTTCAGGAGGAAGAAAGGTTGAAGAAACTCAAAAGAAAAGGTGGGCTGACAATCAGAAAACTGTTAGCTGCAAGTACCAAAGCAGCTGCAGCCAACCAGGAGGCAGTCAACAACCAATAAGGGTAGAGATTATCGATAGACTTGTTAGTCTAGAAGCTGCAACTGAGGATGCACTCCTGCTACCATTAGAGGAGTTAATAGAGCTAGAAAAAGCAACCTTGCTCCTAAAACAGCAAAAAGAAAAAGCTGCAAGGTTGGCCTTGGAAGAAGAAAGGGAGAAAAAAGAAAAAGAAGCTGATCTACAGCTCAGGAGAGACAGGATAACTTTTCTAACCTCCAGAGGTTTCTATTAAGAAGAATTATCTTCACATAACAATGATACGATCTTATGGCTCTTTAACAAAGAGCAAGATCAAATGGAGAAAGAGAGCTGAAAGGGGAAAGCTTTTGAAGAAGAAGAAGAAGGAAGAGGAAGCAGGACTGACCGCTGCCAAGAAAATAGGTGAGAAAGCCTGGATGAAAAGCTATCTCAGAGCTCATGGATTCTCTGGCAGGCAGGTGGGTCCTATGTCAGAAAAGACTCTCCAGCGACATGTCAGTGACATTAAAGCTAATATTCGCACGGGGAAGAGGAAGGAGATGTACAGAAGGGGACAGGGGATAACCTTCAAAGAAACCACTCAACCCAAACTCCAAACCCAACCACAACCTGAAACCATACCCTTCTCACTCCCCATCAAAACTAAACCAACCACTGAACCATACACCCATGAACCTACACCATCACTTCTACCAACTCCTTCACCTCAACCACCTAAACTTTCCATCCTCCAACCCAAAACTCTAGCCAGAACCCAAAAACCTCAACCTACCCATCAACCCATTAAACCATCCCCTCAGCCTTCTAAACGTCTCTCCTTAGAAGAATTCAAAGCAGTCAAGACAAAGCTCATAAAATGTACAACTCTGAGAGATATCTCTTGTGAGGAGGATTCTGTCCAATTGACCTATGTTGACGGATCCTCAAGTTCTCTCACTAGAGATCAATTTCTTGATCTGCCCAGATGAACATTGGACCAAGCTGCAAATCTCCTTGGCCTCAATTCAGACACTTTGAATGAGGAAGAAAAGAAGTTAAGGAGAAGGCTGGTGACTCTACTGGATATGAAGAAAATCGACAGGGTGCCAAGACAACCTCTTGCACCTAGAAAGAAGATCATATGGTGGAGGTTCGAAGACTTTTCTCACAACTTTGTTGGTGAAAGAGAGAATGGAGAGCTTAACAGGCTGAGTGCCTCATCTCTGCTACACTTAAGCAGATTTGATATTGCTGAGTTAGCAGAGAAGACATTCTCCAACCCTTCAAACTCTGAGATAGCTGCCCATATCAGAAGTCATCTAGGCAGCCTTCATATGGCCGAGCTAACTGCTAGAAGCAAGGTTGAAGCAGAGTTGAAACTAAGAGAGGATGAGGAAAGGAAGGGATCAGCAACCCAAGGCAAAGCCTTTTTACAAATGGTGCCCTGAACTAGAATCCGTAGTTAGATGGGAATATGACTATAACTCCCGTCAACTAACTCTTTTCAGAGGGGATACAACAAAGGGTACATGTCATTCAGAGTGATAGACTGGATCTCCTATCCACCAATGACTTGTACAAGCTTCTCAGCACCACTTCCGGGAAGAACAAAGAGACTGAAAAATATCTTTTGTCCCTAGTGTTGAAAGCTTTGAGAAGCAGGAATAAGTGAAGTTTTAGTAGCATCAGCCTAGGGGGAGTTTGTTGGATCTAGAAAGGCTGGTGCAACCAAAACCAAGTTATTTAGAAGATTTTGGTACAACAAATAAAGGACTTCCGAAGCCAAGTGTGGAACTTCCGAAGGAAAAAGGAGATCTTCCTAAGACAAAGTGTAAAGCTTACTTCCGAAGGAAAAGTTCCAACTTTCGAAGATCTGAAGTCAACTTCCGAAGTACAGAAGTCCTCAAGCCTCGAAAGTATAAAAGCTTCTTCTGAAGTATAAGTGGGTTCGGAAGAACTTGTTCTTCCGAAGCCAACTTACCTTCGGAAAACACTGCTATTATCCAGTGGACATAAGTATGGCCTTCCTGACACTCCGTTGCAAATCTCTGAGATACTGCATGGTATTTTCTCAAAAGCCATGCAGTTGACCATACTTTAATCCACTGTTTACCTTTTATGTTAGTACAGTTGTCATCTTTAGTTGGTGACAAAAGGTAAGTCATGGACATGTCATGACTACCATATCTTAGATAATACTTTATCTAAGATACCTTAACTTTAGCATTGTAGTATATGCTTTACTTAGGTTTCCAGCTGGTATCAAAGTATATCCGGCTGTAGGATCTAGTATATATTGTCTCTCATTATAACTCATATATCATGCTTGTAAGAGTCTTGTAATATCTTGAGTTGAGAAGTAATATATACAAGTGCCTTGAAAATTTATTTCTGTGTGTTCCTTTACTACTTATTATATTATTATCAACTTTTGTAAAAGACTTTACTTCATCTGAATTGAGTGTTTCTATAAGTGAGTTTGAGATAAATCCAAGTGTTTAAGTGACAAACCCGATCCTGCAGATATCTTGAGGCTATATTTTTTATATAATTTGGTTCTTAAATAGTATTTGCACAAGTATTGGTGAAGATACTATAGTTAGAACTTGAAAGTTAAAATTTTTAAATAAATTATTAGTTTTGTTTTAAATTATAACACGAAGCCAAACAAAACCGAGCAAAACCAAGCAAAACCGAGCGAAACCGAGCGCTCGGTTTAAAACCGAACCGAGTTCGAGCATAAAGTTTGCGCTCGAATTTGTAAATTCAAACCGAACCGAGCCGCTTGGTTTGAAACCGAACCGAGTTCGAACGAAGCTGTGTTCGGTTCGATTCGATTCGTGAACAGCCATACACAAATCACAACAAAGAACTTTAGTCTTTACTCTTTAGACTTTAGCCATTCAAGTAGAGTGAAATTTGGTAGAACTTGCTTACATACTTTGATACAAACAAATACCTTTTCTATATGGGTATTATCTTTGAACTATTAAATTTTGATAAAGCTGAAACATCGAATGAAAATTTTGATAAAGTTGAAACATCTGATGAAAAATTTTGAATTGAAATTGAAACAACTAAATTTTTTTAAAGTAATTTGACATTTTTAATCTTTTGAAAGAAAATGATTATTTTTTTAATAAAACTCAAAAAGTAAAATCAAAGTTAAATCTATAATTTAATATATCATACTATATCTAATTAATTTTGTACCTCGTATATATAAGTCAATTTTCATAATTTGTCAATTTTCATAATTTATCAATTACATCATTTTCAAGTTTTTAGTGCACGAATTTAGATAATTTTATATACATTTTGAAAATTTGAAGAAAACGATTTTGTGAGTTGGCTTATTATAGTATTGATAAAGTACCATTAGATCCCTTTATTGTTCTTTCTCTTTGTTTTTATTATTTGATCCATCGACTTTATTTTATTATGGAAATAAATGAGCACAATTCAAACAACATTATTAAAGGTTCTACTACACACCAAACATTCATGACATGTCTTTTCCTTAAAACATCTTCTTAATTTCTTTTCTTACTTAAAGGTTCTTTAATCTTTTTATCATAAAAACATGTTCGTGATGAATTTAAGAACGTATTGATATCGTACCAACCAACAAAAATTCAGTTTCATACTTGAAAAGGAAAAGTAAACATCTTTTATTTATAACACATGTATGTTGTATGCATGTAAGTTATGTGATTGTTGTCGAAAACTAGTTTCATATGTTTGCATTTTTTTTTTCATTTAGGCTTCTTGTCTCAAAATACTACTCAAGTTTTAATTATATATTATACTTTACAAATAACTAAGCAATCTGGTGGTGTATTTTCTAACTAAAATGTTATTAGTTCTAGTCCTGTAGGATGCAAAATGTATGATTTTATACTAGAAAATTATAAACGATGTGTTAAAAAAATTAAAGCCTGTTAAATTTCATAACAGTTTCTCTATAATTGCTCTAAATTTTCGTGATAAATGAACTACATCTGTAGTTTGATACTTGAGTAGTTTATCAGCATTACAATTTTAACCAAGTTCAATATAACAACAATAATACTAATTACTGTTAGATGATAATTAATATCTTTTACAAAATTATAGGTTTTAAATAGGGTGGTAGATTCAGGGGACCAGCGTGATGAGAAAATGAACCCTTAACAAAAAGCCTTATATATAAAAACAAAAATTCAATGCTACTATGAATATCTTTAGTGGTTGATGGACTATTATTGTGTGTGTGTGTCTATATATATATATATATTATATATATATATATATATATATTATATATATATATATATATATATATATATATATTATATATATATATATATATATTAATCGAAAATAATTGCCCCCTCCATAATTTCTTTATTTAGTAATTACATGCCGTTGTAAGAAAAAGTCAAAGTATAAGTGAAAATGAAAAAGTCTCGACGATCAGCCAAGTCGTGATCTCTCATGTTGATTATAAGTAACGATTTTCGATAATATCCACGTCATTATTGTCCTTGTGTTTCCTTTGAACTTCGAATATTCAATAACGTGAGTTTGTTGTAATAAACAAAATTAAATATTCATTACTTCTGCCTACATATTCTGTGAGGTTACTGACAAAATTTTAAATAAAATAACAATATAATTGACAGCAGCCACAATTTGCGATACCTATGTGCTCATTGAGACAGCAGGAAATATAAAATATATAAATATATATCATAATAAGAGTAATCAAAATATCACAAGTTTCAATATCTATATTCTCAATGAGGCAGCAGCCAACATAAAAAGATTCCTGTCTAACACATCATTTGCTTGTAGGGTGTAAACGACGTTAGTAACTCTAGTTAGGGCTGAAAACGAATTGAAGGTTCGTGAATCGTTCGGTGGGAAGTTCGTTTATATTCGTTCGTTTAGTAAATGAACGAACACGAACACAAAAATTCCGTTCGTTTAGTTAAACGAACGAACATGAACACAACCCGCGTTCGTTCATTTATGTTCGCGAACGTTCAATAATGTGTTCGTTTATGTTCGTTAGTGTTCGTTTATGTTCATCTATATTCTTAATTATTGTGTAAGTTATTTTATGACTATTATATCAAGTATTTTTTGATATATATGTTAACTACTTATTATTTTTTATTAATTTTGTGTAATCTTTGTAATAAAAAATATAAATTTTATTCTAAAATAAATCTATAATAATTTGTATTTGTTTGTGTTTATAAATTTTTTTGTGTTCATCATGTTCATAAACAATTGTTTGTGTTCGTTTGCGTTCGATAAGTGTTCGTGAACAGTTAATGAACATGTTCATTTTCTTAATTAACGAACACGAACAATAAATCTCGTTTGATAAGTGTTCGTTAACAGTTAATGAACAAGTTTATTTTTTAACGAACGAACACGAACAAGGCCTTGTTCGTGTTTGTTCGGTTCGTTTGCAGCCCTAGCTCTACTCGAGATCGGATCGATAAAAAACTCGAATCAAGCCAATATTTATCGAGCATGAGCCTAGCTCGAATTTGAATAAAAGCTCGTTTAATTTTCGACCACGAGCCCTAGCCCGAGCTTCACGTATCGAGCTCGAGCCGGCTCGCGAGCCTAAACGAGCTTTATACATATATATTATTTGATTTATTAAATGTATTATATAAATAATATTATTATATAATAAAGTTATGATAAAAATAATTAAATAATATGTATAATGTTATCTATAAAATTATAATTATATATATATATATATTATATAAAAATATTAAAAATAATATTTAGATAAATAAACGAGTTGAGTCCGAGCTAAGCTCAAGCTTGAATCGAGCCGAGCTCGAACTTGAGCTTTAAAAATGCATTATATAAATAATATATTATTATATATAAAGTTATGTAACTGGTCGTTTAAGTCTTGGTAAACGGTCGTTTAACTCAAATGTATACTAATAACATGGTCACATGAGCTCTGTGGATCTTGTTGTCCGTTTATTTGCCATTTTATTATAATCGGTGTTTCATCTAATTATATATTACTTGTTTTAGTAACATGTGAATTTTATAGATTAAATAAATAAAATATTAAATATAATAAAATTTTATTAGTTATAAAGATCAATTTTAAGATTAAATATGATTGAAATTACGTATGAGTAGATACTATAAGTAATAGAATAATGATATTAACTTTTTAAAATTTTGTCTTTAAACTTTTTTTATATATTTTAAGAAAATAAAAAAAAATTTCAAAACAAACCGTTTTAAAAAATATTATTTTATTTATTTTTACTTCTTAAAATTCCCAGTTTTAATGTATTATTACATCAATTCAAAATTATTTATTATTTTTTTAAAAAAGTTTAATATTTTAGAATTTTATTATTATATAAAAATTATTTTTAAAAAAATAAGAATTAAATAATATTATTAGTAGTTAATGTATTTAAGTAATAGGAGAGAGAAACAAAAAAATTTGTATAAGTGAGAATGTGATGTTGCCACGCGTGTCTTTTAGTTATTAAATAAAAAAACTTGTTGTTCATGAAAAGGAAAAAATGTAACTTCTTCGATTTTAAAAGCCAAAAAAAATTTGTTTCTTAGATGTTTAATTTCTAGTTTTTATTTTGGATAATGCTAACTTGCATAAAGATTATTCAAAGTTGCCGTTCTTGTACAACTATAAGTTTATAACAAAGTCAAAATATAAGAGTTTTAACATACTCGAGTACGGTTAATATAGCCACGATCTCCATGCCAATGTTGAGTAACGATTTTAATAATATCCATGTCATCATTCTCCATGTGTTCGCTATGAATATTCAATGTGAGTTTGCTGTAATAAACAATATTCAATATTCAATACAACTGCCTCTAAATATCTGTGAATATTTAAAATGAAATAACAATATAATTATCAGCAGCCACAATTTACCATTCTATATATATGTTGTCATCGAGACAGTAGACAATATAAAAAGAGAATTAATATATCTTGCAACAAGAATCCATATATTACAATTTTCAATTTCTATGTTCTCAAGGAGACAATAGAACAAGAATAAATATATCGTACACGACCTAGAATCAATTTCTTTATTTAATTTACTTGTTTTCTTTTGTTTTTTAAATGTTCTCTTAACTTTTTTTTTAAAATATTAATACCCACTTGACTAGCAAGTATCTAGAGTTCTAGACAGTTACGCTATTAAATGTTTCTGATCTTAATTCCGAGTTTATTTGTATCTATATATTTTCAGGCCATTTGTATTTAGTTTTTTTCTTTTTTTTCTCTATGATGCTCGTGGTTAACTCGAAGAACTTCCAACAGCTTAAAACAATCTTCAAATAGAATAATGTACTTGTGATATAAAGACTATATCTTAAAATAAAATGGAATATGTAATAAGTAAACTAATAAATAATTTAATAGGATTGATGAACACCTTAAAATTAATAATATTGGCTATATTCCGTAGCACATAAATGTATAAAAACTAAGTATGAAATCATGGATGAGAATCAAATGTTAACTCTCTGTTAATTACGATAACCGTGTTAACTTTTCAAAATCAATGAAAATCATTATTTTTTTGTAATAATATTATTACACATATATAAAAATAAGTTCTTCAATATATAAGTATAAATTCATAAGCGTTATAAAGTTTATGCTAGCGGTAAGTTACACTTACATCTGTAAACATATACAATGTAAATAACATTACTACATATATTATAAAAATAAGTTGTTTACGTATATATGCAAATACAAGAGAAAATTAGAAAAAAAATTATTGAAAAAGAATTTGATGTTATCACGTGTTGCTTAGTTACTTTTAAAAAGATAAAAAGATTGTCTGTGAATAGTCTGAATTAAAATCAATTGACAAGGATTTTTCAAAAATAATCATCTCAATTTAAATTTTAATATAATCAAGATGATTATGAATTAATAGAAAAGAATTCTACGCAGTTTTAAGTATATTAAATGATTTTACCTTGCAATCAACTTAGCTATATAAAAAGCCGCCATCAAGGAAAGGAAAAATGCACATTAGAAACATATTTAAGATAAATTATTCACATTTTATGTTGGTGTATATCATATAAAAAGTTGATAACAATTAAAATTTTGTTCTTGAATATTATTTAATAATACAGATTACGTTAGATCCGCCTATGTTCCACAGATAGAACAGATGTACCATTCATAATAGATTAATACTATTTAGCAATAAATTAATTTGTAATTTGTTTGTAGTAAACCACTAATAGCATTCACATTTAGCTTCTTAAAAGTTTGTCAACGAAATCATTATATGAAATGTCAAAATATTTTGAGTGGTTTTAAATGGACGGAAGAAAATATATTAATATTTAATTTGAAGATTAATTATTTAACTCTTATAATTTTTTTAAATATTTTAAAAATGGTTTAGGTAGAGCAGAAAGAAAAATAATAATAAAATTATTAAAAAATATTATTTAATTGAAAGAATAAGATTCAAGTTTTAGATATGTGAAATTTAATATACAAACTAATCTTGAGTCCTCCGTGTTGCGGCGGGGGTGTTAACCTATGTTAAGTAGCACCAATGTTACATCATCGTTAACGAACACCAACACCGAAAGCTCGTATTAAAAAAGAAAGAAAAACAAAACAATAAATCTGAATGAAAAGTAGCCGTAATAATGTTGAACCATACACATGAAACTTAAAACATTAAAAAACAATAACTATATCGATGTAGGACCCGCACTTTACAATGAGTCCGTTAAATGGGAGCAAATAGTCGTAACAACGTTGAACCACACGTACACGTGAAAATTTATAAGGGTTAAAGTGTAAAAGATGTAAAATTATGGAGTTTAAAATAAAAAGAACTTAAAAGAGTTAGATGGTTGTATTATATGCATAATAATATGTACATATAAGTTGATAATTAGAATATATATAATTTGGATTTTGAAATTAACTATCGAAATTTTTCGGATATCCAAATATAAACGTCACCATTATAATTAAGAATTTAGAGCTAATAATGATATTAATGAAGTTTATAAATCTATAACATATAATAAAATAAGGTTTTTTTAAAACACATGTCATCATTTTAGCATATTAAAAAATTATTTTCCGTCTCTCGTAATAAATATAAAAATTATAAAAACAATCAATTTGACTTTTCTTTTTTACTAAAATATGTTAAAACAAGTATAATTATATTTATGTTTATTGTCTCTCTCATATTAAATGATAATTATTTTAAATAAGTAAAATATGTTAAAACAAATATATTTAACAGTCTCATAATCTCTTGACACGTCAGCGAGGGTTGACACATGGCATGCTCCCATTGGTTGTTTTTTTAACTTTAATTTTGACCTGTTATTTTGGTAATTCGATTTGGTCAATTGATCATTCTGGTAATTTTCTTTTTATTTATTCTGCCCATGTAATACATGAGTTATAACCTAATAAATAATATAAATAAGTTTTTTTCTAATAACTCTTTTATCTTGAATTACATCTATTCCAGTAGGTATAAAAATTTAAACCTATATTATATTTAAACTACACCATATTTATATTTAACCTAAACTACAATCAATGAGCTCTGTATCAATTGATTTCGAAAGAAGCACCCTATGACTTTCTAAAGTAAAAATCATGAATTCGAGTCTCACTTGGTGTAATCTGCTTTAAGTGGGATATGTGTTTTACCACCTTAAACCTTGGATGGTGGGTTTCTCTATATGGTGGGCAGTACGGATCACCAACACGATCTGTGTTCACGGGCATAGGTGATCGGATATCCAGTTTAAAAAGTATTCGTTGTCGTTAAAAAAACAATACCAAGCTACAATTTCACCGCAATTAACTGTAAAATATGCTGGTCAATAAAACAGAATGTAACGATCCATGAATACGTTTTTTTTGGAACGACCAGCGAATAATTTTTAAGTCCAGTCACCCAGGCAAACCCATTGGTGAAAGGTCACCCACACCCGCGAACACAGACAGCGCTAGTGACCCGGCTCGCCCACCATTCGAAGAGAAACCCACCATCCAAAGCCCCACTATGTTAAAACTTTTGACCCACTTGAAACATATTGTATCTGATGAAACTTGAACCCATTACCTATACTTTAAAAATCATGAATGCATACTCTTAAACTACTTGATCTAAGACTTATTGGACGATCCACCAACGAATAAGTAGTAATACAACAGTTAATATCACCAGTCAAATCATGTTTGATTTTTAAATTTTCAAATCTTTTAACACTCTAAATGCGCTGGAAATTGTTTTGGTCAACTACCATAAGTGCGCATGAAACCAAGAACACGTCTCTAAATATCAAATCAATTACACGATTCCACCAAAAATCTTCCATTTTTGATCTTCAAATTTATGGGTTTTGTTTCTTGTTGGTCATCAGAATGACTGAATTCAAAAGGTTTATTCGTGAGCTCTTGAAACCCTGCATAGGTAACAATCTTGAATCCCCAATTGAATTGTTCATCAAATCTTGCAACTTTAGTTGTTTCTGCTGTTAATTGATTGATTAATTCGTGGGTTTTGAAATTGGTGATGAAAAGGTAAATCAGAAGATTTAGATAAGGTTGCTGTACCTCAAGAACAGAAGATTTTCACAATTCAATCTCTAGTTTTTGCTACGAATAATTTCGAACATAAGCTTGGTCAAGGTGGTTTTGGCCCTGTTTTCAAGGTTTGATTCTTCATCTTCTTCGTAGATCCGACATGCGATATGTAAATCTTTGAATTCATAGTTGCATACACAAGCATTCGATTTCAAATGGATTGGATAAAGAACAGAAAGCAGTTGAATTGTTAGTTAAATTGGGATTTATTGTAGTAAATTGGGTGTTTTTGATTGATTTGATCTCTAAATTTTGATTTAGATGTGATTGAATGCAATTATGATGATGAATTGATGAATGATGAATCTTTGAGTATTGTAATGAAATGGATGTTTGGATGTGCAGGGGAAGCTGCAAGATGGGAGGGAGATTGCTGTGAAGAAGCTTTCTGAGACGTCGAAACAAGGGAAAAGGGAATTCACGAATGAGGCTCGATTATTGGCGTGCATACAGCATCGTAATGTCGTGAGTTTGTTGGGATATTGTGCAGTTCCGGAGAAGCTTTTGGTGTACGAATATGTGGTTAACGAGAGCCTTGATAAGCTGCTTTTCAGTATGTTCTCTTGTCCTTTGTTTTGTTACACGGTTGGTGGTTTGGTGTGGGTTCGTGGTCTTGTTAGTTACTACCGAAGGTTGTTTTAGACGTTTGATTGTGAGTCGAGGATGTTTCTAATTTATTTTATTTTGTCGTCTTAGAATCTGCAAAGCGAGATGTACTAGACTGGAAACGAAGATATTCCATAATTGAGGGTGTGGCACAAGGCTTGCTTTATCTTCACGAAGACTCACATGAGCGTATCATTCACAGAGATATAAAGGCTAGCAATATTTTATTGGATAGTAAATGGAGACCCAAGATTGCGGATTTTGGCATGGCCAGGCTCTACCCTGAAGATAAAACTCATGTTAACACCCGTGTAGCAGGAACCAAGTATGTTTCGTCAAATTTCACATATTAATTTCTCGAATTCGGTAACATCATAATGTTGTGCATCAAAACATATTCAAATACATGTGTAATAAAAGGTCATACCATTATCCTACTGTGAATGAGACCATGTAAAACACAACTTATGTTAAAAGAGGTTGCCTTTAGGGGGTTAAGATAGGAAATCAATGATAGTTGGATTCAAACTGAGATCTCTATTAGAGGAGAACCAGACGCTTATGATTGACACACTTTGATGATAATATTAGTGGCTTTTGAAATTCAAGATTGATTTTATTATTATTAGTGTTACATCTTTATTCATTTGAATAAACTGACACCTAAATTTCTTTGTTTTGTAAGTTCTATTATTAAGTTATTGTCACTAGCTTTCTGTATAATAATTATAGACTGACATACCAACATTTCTGAGGGATATCTTTATTTATTTTTCTTGCTTTTTATTTTTTGGTAAAACAGTGGATATATGGCACCAGAGTACGCGTTGCATGGTAATCTATCGGTGAAGGCAGATGTGTATAGTTATGGTGTCGTGGTTCTAGAGCTCATTAGCGGCCACAAGAACTCTACATTCAACCTAGATCCAGAGTGTCAAAATCTACTTGATTGGGTAAGAATCCATCTGTTTAGGTACTTTGACTTTTTAAGTCAATGTAGTACTTATGAACACAATCATATAGACTCTTTTATGAAACTAGCATTCAAATTAGTCTATTGATGTTAGCTGCTAACAAGTCTATTATTGCTATTGTATATTTTGCTAACATGTTCTATTAACTGTGTCAAATTATAAGTTAAAGTGAAGTTTGTTTGACTTTAATAGTCAAAGTACTATCAGACTTTAATTTGTAGCTTAAACAATAATGCAGGCATTTAAGCTATATGAGAAGGGGAAAAGCGCAGAAATCATGGATCCAACACTAGCTGCATCAGCCGACCCTAATCAGGTGGCGGCATGCACACAAATCGGATTACTATGCACCCAATCTGACCCCAAACTACGGCCCACCATGCGCCAGGTGGTCGTGATGCTATCAAAGAAGGGAGGTCCACTAAACGAACCAACCAAGCCAGGGTACCAGGGTATTAAAACCAGAAGACCAAGTAGACCATCTAGTTCAACTTCATCAACAGGGGTTTCAAGTCAGACAAATTCTGTTTCTTCTAGGTCCACCACCACCATGGCCACTGGTGGTACCGCCAACACGTGGGCTTTTGCGGGTTCAACTTCAAATGCTCATCATAATCAACCAGGTTCAAATAATGTGTATTCAATAGCAGATCCGCATGGGAAACGACCCATTGAAGGGTAAAGAGTGATGTTATAGAATAGGAGATTGTTTCATTTTGTTTTTGTACAAAAGTGATGTAAGGTGTAAATTATAGGAGAAAGAGATGTGATACACAAGTTTTGAGTTTAATAAGATGGATCAAATTCAGAAACAGCTCGATACTCAAGCAGAACACACGACGATCACAAATATGTTTGAAAGAACAAATATGACTTTTTAGCGCATATCTTGATTTCTATGTGTCAAAAATGGGCCGCACTCGTTCAAAGATCTCATCTTCTGTTCCTATGGCATTGATCTGCAAAAATTTGGCATCCATTTTACTAAGAAACAGAAACTATGATAATTTAAATATGTTAAAATGCATTGAGCATAGGGTAATAATTAAAAACAGTAATAAAAATTGTGGATGATCAGTAAGAAGTATAACCTTGTGAAGCTTCCCTTTCTGAGAGTAGTATCTAATTACAGGTAGAGTATAAGCTTCAAACACTCGAAGGCGTTCCTTTGTGGTATCAATGTTATCATCAACCCGCCCCTGTCAGAGTTCAAGTTTTTAAACACATTAGGATGAGGGATTTCATACAAAACCATTTAAGGTGAAAAACACACCTGATTACGATGTAGTACTCGTTTCATCATCTCCTCTTCATTGCAATCAAAGAAAAGTACAACTTTTGGTTCTATCCCGATCTACATATACAAACAATGCGATGTTACAACTTAAACAGACTTGTATAACTTGTATTGCTGTAACTCATCTCTTGGGAGGTTAGAGGTAGCAAAATGGGCAAGATATGCATGTTGGGTCACAGGTCAAAAGAATGTAATTAATTTAATTGCATAGTGTTTCATTCATTATAACAAAAAATAGTGTTAAAATACATAACCATAATAAACATGCATACCAAGTGGTCTGGATGGAGTATTGAGAGTTAATTAATCAACTATTTAAGTAATGACACAGATAATGAAACTCACTATTTGTTCATAAGCCACACGGTTCTCCTCACTTCTTGGGAAACCATCAATTAAAAATCTATCAGTTTCACCAGATTCAATAGCACGTTTCAGCAATTTGACCGTCACTTCTGAAGAAACGATTTTTCCTTTTGCAATCGTCTCGAGTATCATGTCACTGAAAGCAAAAAGTAACATCACCAGATGCTTTTAGTATAGGAAAATTTTCAACCCACTTACATAAAAAACAGGTCAGCTTGGGTTGTATTCTTTTAATAACAGGGTCGAACTGATAAAATATCAAAAGTAGTCAAAAGTGAAATGGGGTGAGTTGGTTAAACAGGCCAAAAGCCATCTAAGGTTAAAAAATGCTTACAGCATCTTAAGTTCTTTTAATTAAAAAATTATATTACTACTTTATAGTAGACTTTTTCTTAAATTGTGTTTATTACATTAAACAATGGCTTTTTTAAACAGCATTGGCAGATAGAAACAACCAAACCGAACCCATTTTGACCCAGACATAAAACTAATTCAACCCAAACCCATTTTGATCCATCCTAACCCGCCCGTTTTTCCATCTCTAGTTTTTGTGTAGTGGCAAAAGAAAAATAAAGTTGGGAATCCTTACCCATCTTCAGTGTTGGAAGATATTTCTTTTCTAAGCAAATCTCCAACGCTTAGGTGTGTGAATCCATAAGTCTCAGCAATCCGTGTACATTGTGTACCTTTCCCTACACCAGGGCCTCCTAATAGCATCACATATCAAGCGTAAGCATCCAAAACATTAACCACAATGAATGCTTAGAGATTCATATTTTAGGTACAATTTATACTAAAGGACCACACAAAGGATTTAACCAGTCGTGCATACATTAGTACATATGGCGTTTATTTTGCTCACCAAACTACCAAAGAGGACTAACATGTGTAGTGTGCCTAAAATATAAAAACAATTATATATACTTCTTCTAGGATATTCTATTACGTATCTATACCTATTTTTCTACAGAAAACAACTTTTTAGTTTTCCTGATTAGTGCTGTCTCTTACCCAATACAAAATTAATGGTTGGGGAGCTCGCCTTTGACAGGATTCCAGCATAGGCCTACATCCAAAGAAGGAGATCACAGAATATAAATAATCTATCTTCTTGATAACCAGCAAAGGTCAATTCAATAAAGAAATTGCATGTACAGAAAATTGAATAGCTTTTCATATACTCCCACATAACACCAAAACTATAGATGTTAAAAATAAAAATGTCTTGAAATTTTAAGATATGTTCTAAAAGTGGCACGGCTTTGTAAATCCAATCAGCAAAGTTACTTCTTCTCACATTTCATGTATTCATTCTATGACATATAATCAAAGAAATGTTGTGATGAAAAAGAGCACCCAATCAGATATAAAAGCCAAAAAAACTACCAATCAATCACTAAAGAGATACAGACAGGAATAATGCAAGATGAGACTCTGCTAAGTTTAGACATAAATGTATGAAAGCATTTTGTTGTGTGAGAACAAATTATTCAGCAAGTGTCAGTTTTTTTATATTTGGCCAATCAGGAGAGGCATCGACAGTTGAGTGGCAGAATCCTTGATTCAGCAAAGATCTAAACCACGCGTCCACGCCTAAGTCCTAACTTGATGATTTATCTATAAAACTTAAATGTGACTGCACACAGTTACATACCGGATTCAGGGCCTCTTGTTGAAATATTTGAGAAAATTTAACCCATATGCTGCCTTTGTCATTGGAACACTCAGTGTAAGATTGAGGAGGCTAATCAGGCTATAACTAATGTCAATGAAACATTATCTAATTCGAATCCTTGTTAAGAAATTCATTCAAATCAATTGCAAGTTTGCAACATATGTAAACTATAAATAAGTTTTTAATCACCTAATTCTCGATCTCCCAACAATGCAAACAAAACAAATAACAATAACGATTTTAAACGAATCACAAGATCATGATTTATAAGCAAGTCAAAGCACAGATTTCCATCAGCATCTCTAATCTGCCCTAACACCATCAATAAACTCATAAACCACATAAACCATTTCCAATTGTTAATAGAATTACACAAACAACCCTAATTTTACTACAGAGCATTTTAATCATCAAAAACTGAATCAATCACACACTGATCAAGCAGAAACGGTTTAGCAACGGAAATACGCTTCGACAGTGAACTCACACGCCTCAACATCTCTCGATCTCAACTACAAACTGCCTCTATATCTGCACCTAATGAAATGTGAATATGTATGAGCACAGTCGGTGAACAGTGAGCTGTTTGTTGTTCAAACTGAGGTTGTTACGGTTGTCGGTGTTAGATTCCGGTGGTGTTGATGATCGGAATCAAAGGATTTAACGTTTGATCGAATCAGTTTCTCTTAGGCATTTGGTCGAACACCTTGCAGACCATGTGCAAGTGTTCTCTAGGTTAAACGAGAAACGTGCTTGAATTTTAATGGCGCTTTTTGCAACACATCAATAAACGTGCTATCATGACTAATCCACTTTTATTGTTATTTTTTTTATTTTTTATACTTTATTCGTTGTAAATCTAAAGAAAATATGTGTTACATGAAACGTAGGTATGTGCTCTGTCCAATATCGGTGGTATGGGTGACTTATGAGGGTTTCTAGAACATATGTGTTTTTAATATAACAGATTAGTTTTTGTTTTTTTAAACGGTTAACGAATAACTTTTAAGCCCGATTAATCAGGTAAATTCATTAGCGAAAGGTTATCCACGCTCACGATCGCAGATAACCCTGGTGACCGGATTTGCCCACCATTACAAGGGAAACCCACCATCCAAAGGCCCGCTATGATGAAATCATTGACCCACTTGAAGCATATTGCACTTAATGATTTCCAACTTATGGCATCTACTTTGGAAAGTAATAAGATGCATCTTTCTAAACCAGTTAATCTATGACTCATTAAAAACAAATAGTTTTTTTGAAAATGAGTTCTTTTATTTGACACTAGCTTTAGTAAATCCGTGTATTACACGGTTGAGTAAATAAAATATTAATATAATAAATTTTATTAATTATAAATAATATTATAAGATATGTTAAAATTGAAATTACGTATGAGCAATGACTATAACTAATTAAATAGTGATATCAACTTTTTAAAATTTTATTTTAAATTTTTTTCCAATAAAATAATAAACATTTTGTTATAAAACAAGCCGTATAAAAATGACATTTTTAAAAAATTTCATATAGTAATTCCCAAATTAATTATTTTTAGTTTTATAAATTGAACTTAAAAAACAATTTTTAAAATATTTTGTATTTTTAAAATAGTTTTGTATTTTTTATTTTTTGTTTATTTAAAAATAATATTAATAAATAGATCTTTTTTAATTTATTAAATGTAAAAGAAAATTAAATAATATTATTAGTAATTAAGGTAATTATTTAAGATGAGAGAGAGACGGGAAAATTTTGATGAATATGAGTATGGTGATGACACGTGGCACCTCAAGTTACTCTTTTTTTAGAGTAGTAAGATCAGATTTAAAAATAATATTAATAAATAGATCTTTTTTAATTTATTAAATGTAAAAGAAAGTTAAATAATATTATTAGTAATTAAGGTAATTATTTAAGATGAGAGAGAGACGGGAAAATTTTTGTGAGGATAAGTGTGGTGATGACACGTGGCACCTTAAGTTACTCTTTTATTAAAGTAGTAAGATAAGATAAGATGACAAATCAAAATGAGTCATAATGGGTTTTATTAGGATTGCGAGCATGTTACTTTACAACAAAATAATTCATACTTAATATGTTAACCATATCGGTACATGATAAATATTATTAACTATGAATTGGTTCCTTCACATTCACTAGCTGATTTTTGTTTTCCCCTTTTCGGTCACACATTCTCCTTAATTTCCTCAGACGCTCAAACACATTTTCCATCGAATATAAAACCCTTCGGGCATGTTTGGTTCAATGAATGTGATGGAACTTCTTCTTGCTAGTAAACATATTTTTCAGTATCTACGAGCACCACATGCTCAAGAATTTCCTCTTGCTATTCCTCTAGGGATTTGTGTCAAGAAAAAAACATCAGTAAAATTTTTAACTGACTCATTAAAAGAAAGATCAATGCTCAGACCAGTTGGTGTATTAGTATTTGGTTAGATAGATGGGAAACACGTATGTGTGGATCTAAAAGGAGTTTCCTTCTTGCGGGCTTGGGAATTAGTGTTTTTAGTATGGATGTTGTTTCTAAAAGACTTAGTTTTGCGATTCAAACAAGTTTAGTGGCGGAGCTTGTCATGAGTTTGCCTTCTAATTTGATGTAAATTGAATTATGATCATCTCTTTATATTGTATTTTGAATTTTTAAAACAAAATTACAAAGACTTCTTGATTTGTACTAAATAAAATATATATTTGATAAATATAAAAATTGTTATTGTAGATGCTTAAAAATTGTTATTGTAGATGCTAATAAATAATTGTATTTTACATATAAATAAATAATTAAATATTAAAACAAATCGAGATTAACTCGAGCTTGAAGATTATTAGCGAGTTGGGCTCAAACTCTAAACATAAAGCCCGAAAAAAACCTCAAACTTTTTAAACTTAAATAGCCTGAACTCTATCTTAACTTGTGTTACACTTTGAGTGTTGTTACCTTTGAAGTTTTAAGTAATCAATAGTAACAACTAGTATAAGTCATATGCGTTGCGGCGGGGTCGTAAAACCGTATCAATAACACCAGTTTTACACAACCAACGACTACTAATACCGGAAAAACTCGTATTAAAAAAAAGATAAAAACGAAAAAATTAAAACCGAACAAAAAGTAGACATAAAACATTAAACCACACACATGAAACGTAAAACCTTTAAAAATAATAAATAAATCGATCTAAGACCAACGCGTTGTGCTGAGGCTGCTAAACGGGAAAAAATAAATGTAAAAACATTGAACTATACGCACACATTGCAGTGTCTTGAGATTAAGAGTATAAAAGTTTAAAAAAAAATCAAAAGTGGGTACAACCCACTAAAACTTTAGATGCAATCCATAATGTACAAATAAGTTGATAATTAGTAATATATAATTATTATGTTAACTATATAAGGATTATTGAATGTATAACCTTTAAAGCTTAAAGTAAACTGTAATGCACAAACCCACCCAGTTACTAATTAGTATTATATTAATTATTGAAATAAGCTTCCTAATTTACAAAGGTGGGCCTATGTATTTTGGGCCTAAATCTTAAATCATTAGATGACCCATGACTCGTATCTCATGACTTTAGAAACTTGGATCCATCAAAGTATCAAACTATCAAAATTTTAATGTCAAGAACTCAAAGTATGTTGTGTTTGCATATTTTCAAGATAGATTTAAAAAATCATCAACCATGCTAGAAATCTAGATGTTAAGAGGATATCATGGTCGTAAGTGATGTGTTCCCCTCCGATGATTTTATCCTAAAAAATCTGGATATTGATATTACAAAAACATCAACCATACTCTTCTAAACCAAATTTTCATAGTAATATGTTCTTCAAATTAAATGCATTAGACTTTTTATACTAACAAACACATTCTCTCTACTATAGACGTGTTCCACTCTTAAATTCACCACATATGCACTTTGTAGGATTTGAACCCACAACCACTTAATTGAGGAGTATATCACTTAACAACGAGGGTATTCCATTGGAGACAAATGCATTGAATGTGGATATGTTGGATCCAAAATTTGATGATAAATAAACTTTAACATGTGTTTTTTTCTTAACGTGGTACATGGGACTGTGAAAAAAGTTGGTGGAAGCTTTTATTTTTTGTTTTAGGGTTGTAAACGAAATGAAATAAACAATATCAAATGAAACCTTGTTCATGTTCGCTAATTAAAAATTGATAGTATTCACAAACGGTTTAGGAACACTAACTGAACGGAAATTCTTGTTAGTATTCATTTATTAAAGAAATTGAATTTATTCATGAAAGGTTCACAAACACTAACCGAACAATTCACTAACACAAAACAAACATATACAATTTAAGGTTAAACACTCAACATAATAATCATATATATGATTATGAATGGACGTATTACAGAACAAACATATTACACAATGCTTATGAATATAAATGAAAAAAAACATAAGTGAACGCACAGACATAAACAAACATATTACATATGCTTATGATTGTAAACGACGAAAAATAAATGAACCTATTACAGATTGTTTATTAATATAAAGAATAATAAAGTATAAATATTATGCTGATCAAAAATTAAAATTACAAAAATATAAAGATTGTAGATTAATTAAAATTAAAAGTCTTAAAATATTTAATGGACGAACAAACAAACAAGAACGGACGAGAATGAATGTTAACAAGTGTCTTACTGAATCTTCACGAACAAATGAATGAACGACCTTTGTTTGTTACATTAAACGAACGAAATTCGTTGTTTGTGTTTGTTCATTTATTAAACAACGAACATAAGCGAACTTCCCGCAGAACAGTTTACGAATTGTTAGTTGGACGTTTGATTCGTTAACATCCCTATTTGTCTTACTTTTGCTAAAGATATGTAAAGCTTAAGATATTAGGGCTAACCGTATTCAACATACATATACGGTTAGCGTATAAATACGGACTAGAACTTTTCAAGACGCAAATGTTCATGTCAACCACTGTAACGTTACTAACTTTGGTAACTTGAACAAGATTTATCATTAGCAAAAAAGCTAATGACAAACACCCGTACACCCACGTTGGAAATATATACACTTTATGGAAAGGATAAGAATCTAAGATATTACATGACAAAACACCACACTAGTCTAGAGGTGACCATCGTGGTTACCTTTACAGCACTTAATTGTTAATTCGAGTTATATATTATATGTCTTGTCAAAAAAAGTAAAATAGAAAACACTTAAAAAGAAAACAGACTTAAAGTCGTCTATATTGTACTCCAAACATTAAATATATGTAACGACATGAACCAATTTATTGATAAAATTGTCTTATTACTGGAATAATGTAGTTTCTGAAATCATATTTGACAAATACATTATTTGTAGTAAACTTGAAAAATTCAAAGAAAAAAAGTTGCAAGTCAACCCGGCCTTTTTAACCGGTACAATAAATTACATGATATCTCGTGTGTCTGTTTTGTTAATTCTGAACAAAAAAAAACATATTCGCATTATTTTATTTATTATTTTTTTTGGGGATTTAGCATGCCTTTGATTCATGGGTGAGGCTGCTCTCAAAGATGGTACCACAATATTCTAAGACAGGTTGGTGTGAGTCGATTATTTCGAACCATATAATTAGCCATAAATATTGTATTGAATTATAACCATTAATATGGTTGGTGTGGGTGCTTAACCAACTAGTCAAGTCCGTCAGTTTTAGACTGAATTTGGATTTAAAGTTAAATATGTCAGCTCGGTTTGACTCGTTTATTCTTAAAGAGCTAAAATTTGAGCTTGAGCTCGATTCCTTATAAACACGAACCAATCCCTTATTTTTCTAGTTTAGTAAAAAGTATGATATTTTTAACATAAATGCAAACTTTATAAACAGATTCGATACAAGTCAAATGAGCCGGTCAACGAGGTTAGATGTGAAACTTAGGCTTAATAAACATTAAAATTTAGGCTTAATTTAAACAAGTCTAACAATGAGCAAGCTAACAAGCGATCAAGTAGCCAAATTTACGTTAGTTTAATTGAGCACAACTCGTTTACAAACTGAATTAAAATAAAGCAAGTTACAAGTTACGAGTTCTTTAACACTAATAATGATTGATTAAGGAAGCTTTGAGAGTCTCTCTATCTCCATCTAAGTATTATTAGTTGGAGATGAACATGGTAGATATTGCAACTTCATATTCATTTCTTGCGAATACGACGTCACTTTGGGTCGCCCATTTACTTTATGTGGGCTCAAGAAAGGAACACATGACTATATGGTATCCACATGACCACATTATTATCAAACTATTATGAGCCTAATGAGAACGGGTCAAAACCTCAAAATGACCTTTTCATGTTTATGGTCCATTCTTAAGCTCCAATCAGGTTACAGAGGATTCCTCATCTTTAGGACCAGTTAAGGCACTTTTAAAGACTGTATTTTGATTGCTTTTCACTTTTGAGTCATCTTTCCCCTTATTTCTCTTTAGCACTATTTTTTTTTCGTCTGTATAGGCGTTATATCAGTTTTCTTCAATCTCATTCATAGTTATCTATAACTCTTTTTAAATCATGGAAATACCCCTCCCCCTCAATGGTACAAGCTCTCATTATACGAAGTGAATGTTAGTTTTTGCATAGGAGTAAGTAATATCGTATTCATAGAAAATTATTGGAAAGTGTTTAACTAAGCTTATACTAAATCGTGTATACAAAACACTTGACAACTAAAGTTACGACTTTGAATGCTTTTTGGCAACACAATTATGAAAGTAACAAATTTAAGAAAATTTATAATATTTTTACCTAGGGAGCAATTACTTTCGAGTTTCAAGTTATGTAAAGATGAATGGCTTTAGGTTTATCTAGGAACAAAAAAACAAACTTTTAAGATTTGTTTATCCACAATGTTTCCAATTTACGTATATTAAGTTATCGATTTTTGTCAATGAACTAACGATACAATAAAACTGAAAACTAATGATAAAGCCGTAACTTTGTTAATAGATAAATTGCTTAAATCAATCAAAACCTTTAATACATTTAATCACCAAGATTTAACACAAACACCATAATCTAAACACCACTAACCATCTCACTTAACAAGACTCTAATAACGATGGGAATTAGCTACACATGATCTATACTGAGTCTTCAATCTTGTTTGGATGATTTATAAGAACCAAAAGTCACATTTTTTGTGTCTCTAAACATCGAGAATTATTTAAAATTTGAAAATCTATTGAAGATAAATAATACACTTGAAATTTCATAAATCCGAAGTTTAGTTACTACCCGGCGTATCATACACCCACTAAGGCGTATCATAAGTCGGTCTTAGCATTAATTCGCCCTAGCTTTTGTAAATTTGTCAAATACGTCCATAAATACGTCAACAGATACGCCAACGGTATGTGATACGCCCACCCCAACGTATCATACCACGGTTGGCTGTTTTTTTCTCCTTCTCCATATCTCTTTTTATTTACAATTCTAGCCCTTGAATGTCATCTTATTGCTTTTTGACTACAAAATATGTTTCCTTTTAACTCCAAACACATGTAAAACAAAACACACAAATAGTAAAGTTATTCCACAATAATAGTCTTGAAAAATCACGCATTTAGACATCATAAACACCAAACTATTGCTACATGATCAGTCATTTTATGAAAATTGTATTTATATTATAACTGCTATATAAAAATTACATATGATCTAAACATTTGTGTGAAGGTATGTGTAATGGTTCTTATCTTTATGACATATATAGACTT
Organism: Flaveria trinervia; assembly: GCA_025506515.1. NCBI lineage: Eukaryota > Viridiplantae > Streptophyta > Magnoliopsida > Asterales > Asteraceae > Flaveria > Flaveria trinervia. The sequence goes on from CM046453.1 coordinate 75,279,458, forward strand.
AGCTATATATCATGGATATGAAGTTAGTTAAATTTATACAAAACAAATATGTGCTCAACATTTTCTAGCTTGTATAACAAATCTCGATGATCGTTTAGTTAGCAGGTGAAATGATTATTGTTTTTGATATTAAAAGGATAAAGACTGATGCAGGACCGAACAACATGAATGTGAATGTGTTTGTCGAAGTATTTATATATTACTAATTACTAACTTTGTTAACCTTAAAGAGTTATGTAATATGTATAAAAAGTTGTACTCATCTTTGTCTCTTTTTTTAATTCTTAACTTTTTATCTTATCTTAATCCAATACTTTTATACTTTTACAATTTGGTCTCATATTTGTATACTTTCAATTTTGGTCTCTTTTATTTTTCATATTTTATAATTTTTTGTTTTTATGTTCGGATTAAAATTTGCAAGTTAAATCACCACAACCTACATGTGTGGTTAAATGCTTTTACGTTTATATTTTTCCCGTTGAACGATCCCGTCGCAACATGCTGGTTCTAGATTGGCTTACTTATTGTTTTATATGATTCACATTTTCTCTACGTTGTTTAACATTTTTACACCTACTTTTCGTTTGTTTTTATTTTTATTTTTTTACTATGAACTTTTTGGATGTTAGTGATAACTAACGGTGGTATCATTTATGCAACGCATGGGCTTAAGACTAGTTTAATCTGATAACATGTTTTTGCATGCGTCACTAAGTGTGTCGGTTTTAATTTTTCGCTCGTGAAACTTAACGCAAAAAGAATAGACAAAATCAATAAAGCTCATGTTTGGGATTACTTAATTTATAAAAAAATAATTTTGAAAAGTTATTTTTCAAAAGTTAATCTTACTAACTACTTAAAAGTAACTTATTGAACCTTTTAAAATCAACTTTTTAAAATTTTAATTTATTAACTTTTTAAAAGTTAATAAGTCAAAAGTTAATCAAAAAGTAGGTTTGACAAACATGACTAAAGTATAATCTTATCGAGGGTTTATTGTTTTTACTAACTCTCTTTTAGTCTATTTTCATAAGTAATTAATAGGTATCTCCTAATAAGTAGTCATTAAGGACGGAAAGCGTATTTTCTTTTCAGCCAAAGCAACATTTATTGACATACTATTTGAGATGTTACATGACTTGTATGATACATAGTAATCATTTATTTATCAAGTTCCCATCGAAAGGGATACTGCCAACCTGTAAAGTGTAAACTTCTATGATCATTAGCACAATAATCATTACCTCTTTGCTGACCATTTGATCGTAATTTATTTTGAACAGCTAACTGGATCATTAATTCGTCACTGATACGTAATCCTATACCACTCTTAGGTTGAAACTCACCATAGATGAAAGAAACCTCTATGATCCAACCTGAAACCCTATTTATTATTACAAGTGAGACTTGAACTTAACACGTTATTTTATTTTAATGAAATCTTAAGGTATCTTACATTATAAACACCAAACCATTGCTAGATGATTAGCCATTTTATGAAATTTTTATTTATATTATAACTGTTATATAAAAGTTACATCTGATCTGAACATTTATGTGAAGGTATGTGCAATGGTTATTATCTTATGACGTATATAGACTTAGCCATATATCTCGGATATGAAGTTAGTTGAATTTATCAACATTTCCTAGCTTGTATTATAACTTAGAATCCTTTTCATCTACTATTCAAATTCAATTACACTAAAGTAGGTTAATATAACAAATTTTCATGGTCGTTTAGTTAGCGGATGGAAGGATTAGTGTTTTAGTTATTAGAAAGATATAAATTGATGCAAAAACCAAAAAAAACATGAATGTAAATGTGTTTGTTGAAGCATTGTATCCGACAACATGCTTTCGCTCGTAAAAATTATCGCAAAAAGAATAGACAAAAACAACAAAGTAAAAATTTATTGAGGGTTTACTACTCTTACTAAGGTGCTGTTTGTTTTTCTTTAAAAACTCTTCCCCATCTCTTCATCTGCGAGCACGCAGACGCGGAAAAGTTTTTGAGTGAGCATACTGTTTGTTTTTTAGAAAACGTTTCATTAAAAACGTTTTCCTGACGTCTGCACAGAGAAGACATTGCACCACCTCTTCTAATATCTTTTAACATCTTCTCACCTAAAATTTTCTTCCTTCCCCCCAAAAACCAACTGCTCTCCCATCTTCGTCAAAAACATTAACCTCTTCCCCATCTCCCTTCCCTCACCACCGTCGCCCCCCTCCGGCCACCGGTCGCAACCAGCCACCGTCGGCCCGCCTCCCCCACCGGTAGCAGCCAGTCACCGTCGGCCCGCCTCCCCCACCGGTCAAAACCAGCCACCGTCGGCCCGCCTCCCCCACCGGTCGAAACCAGCCACCGTCGCCCCGCCTCTTTCTCTTGGAATGTTTTTTATCTACCTTAACGAATGCGGGTCTTTTAGATGAAGCGAACTGGGTTTTTGGATCTATGCCCTTGACTGACCAGTGCTCTTGGAACTTTATGGTGTCAGGTTTTGCTCAACATGATCGGTTTTCTGAGTCCCTTGAGTTTTTTGTACGTATGCACGCTCAAGATTTTGTGCTTAACCATATTCTTATGGTAGTGCTCTTAGTTCATGTGCAGGTTTGAGGAATATGAAAATGGGTACTCAGATTCATGTTTATGTCTTCAAGTCTCCTTATGAGCGAGATGTTTACATGGGCAGTGCTCTTATAGACCTGTATTTAAATGAGAGCTTTGATTGATTTTGGTTTAATTGTTGTTCTAAATCATGCAATTGAAGTTTGCAGATGTTAAAAAACAAACAGTTTTCTTCTCGTAGACTGCAGACGTTTAGTCCACCTCTTCTGTCGCAGATGTAGTCCGTAGACTGCAAACGTTTTCCTGCAGAAAAAACAAACAGCACCTAACTCTTTTTTAATTTATTTCCATAACTGATCAATAGGTATCTCCTAATAAGTAGTCATTAAGGTCGGAAAGCATATTTCTTTTTGAGCCAAAGCAACATTTATTTTTGTACTATTTGAGATGTTACATGACTTGTATGATACATACTAATCATATATTTATCAAGTTCCTATGGAAAGGGATACAGCCAACCTGTAAAGTGTAATCTTCTATGCTCATTAGCGTAATAATCATTACCTCTCCGCTGACCACCTGACCACTTTTTTTAAACTGTTAATAGGATCAGTGATTCGTTATTGGCCAACCCGACCATTTTCTTTACTCGAGTACATAATCCCATGACCCATACCACCCTCAGGTTGAAACTCACCATAAGTAAGAGAATTAATTCTGATCTAATATTTAAATTATAGTTTTTTTGTTACAGGTGAAACTTAAACCTAATATATCTTTTTATTGTAATAAAAGTTTTAGGGTTACTCACCTCAACCAATTAGGCTAAGTTAACCATAGTTAGTTTTAGGATTTCGTTAACTGTGTTGTTAATACTTATAATTGGTGGAAGCTAACATATTAGTTTTCCTTAATCTGGATTTACCGTGTTATTAGTATTGTCTAGCAAGTTATTAAAAATATGTTAGTAGACCATCAAAACGTTTTAATTGAGTTTCTTCAAACGCAAAAGTTCTTTATTTGAGCTAAGATTTATCGTCTCATCTTTTGTATCATAGGCTTATACTTGTTACTTATATTGTAGTGTATAATACTTACATATAAATGACAACAATACATGTGATGCTACAATGGAAAGACAAAAGAACTCAAGCTCGATTAATTCAAAAAAACTATATATAGTTTATTTATATGTTAATTGTTAAGTCGCTAAATAGTTTTAACATTAAAAGTGTGCACCGACCACCTTGAACAGTAACCATATGGTCTAATGGGGTTGCGCCACGTGCGTAATTTCATGCTCTTTTTTATTTAGACAATTTTCATGTATGTTAGATAGGTAACATGCGAGATGAAAACTACTGTTTTCACAGAATTCTCAAGAACTGAAATTGAAATTACGGTTTTCGTGACCGGATCGGACGGCCGGTCCGACCGGTTTGATCGGGGGTCGGTCCGGTTCGCTACGATTCATTTTTGAGGGGTCGAACCGGCCGGTTCTTCCCGAACCAATGGTCAGACCGGGAAACCGGACCGGTTCGGACCGGTTTTTGAAACTTTTTTATTTTTTTACTTTAATGGGTAAAAACGGGGTGTTAAACCATAAATTAGTGTGTTTGATATACAAATATAGTTAAGTTTTATATATAACTATAATATATATATATATATATATATATATATATATATATAAATCATATATAAATTACTTATATTTAACTACATATATAAATATAATTAAAATATAGTTAAATCCGGTCGAACCGGTCCGACCACCAAACCAGTAAGGCGTCCGGTTCGACATTTGATCCGGTTCTGAAAACATTGATTGAAATTGAAATAATTTTCATTCAAAATCTTGTTTGATTAGTCAACAGATGGAATTGAAAATTTTTCTCTTGTTCATTGGAATTCAAGTTATTTTCACTTACCCATGAAATATTTAACAATTCAATGGAATGTACAAAATTAAAATTCCGAATTTACTTAACATTGACCAACCAAACACATTATTAATTTTAATAAGAATTTAATTCCAATTCCATTTTCAATTTCAATTCCATTTTCAATTTCAATTCCATTGCAAATCATTCTGTGAATCAAACAACCCTTGCACTTTAGTGAAATTGTAAGTTGGTTTATTCTAAGCCCTTGCACTTTAGTGAAATTGTAAGTTGGTTTATTCTAAGCCCTTGCACTTTAGTGAAATTGTAAGTTGGTTTATTCTATTAGGGGACGCGCGTTCCAGCTAGACATGGCAAAAAAAACCGGTTCGGGAACCGGTTTGGCCAAAAAAACGGGAACCGGTTTGAGGCCCAAACCGGTTTGAAACTGACCCGAACCACCGGTTCCCCTTTCTAAGTTTAAAACCGGTTTTGGAACCGAACCAGTTTCAAACCGGTTTTCAAATCGGTTCCAAACCGGTTTACAACCCGATTTTCAAACCGGTTTTCAACCCGGTTACCGTTGGGTAACGGCTATATAGCCATTTGTACCATTTTTTGACTGTTTTTTGGATGGTTTTTTACCATTATACCCCCACTAGGTTAGTGTATATATGTATTTGATGTTTTGGTTGAATCACAACAACTTATTACACTCTCTACTCTCAAAAATCTCAAAAACGCTCTCATAAATACTTTTGTTTTAAACGCTCTAAAAAACTTCTCAAATGGCTTCATCAAGTGCTCAATCATCCGTTGGTTGTGAAGCGTCTTCAAGCAACGTGGTGGTAGCAATCCTTCCTACGAATAGAAACCCTGAAGTATGGTGCAATTACGATTTATGTCAAATGGCTAGCGGTCCAAACAAGGCTCATTGCAAGTTTTGTCATAAGTTTTTCAAAAAAGATGCAAACATAACGTTGAAAACCATATTTCAAATAAATACTGTAAAACGTTAAAAGGTGAATCTTCTTAAGGTCAAGCTTCGATGACAAACGAAGGAAATATTTGGACTTATAACGTTGATACGGTTCGGGAGCAAATGGCACAATTTGTAATTCAAGAAAGCTTGTCATTCAAACATTTCGACAACGAACGTTTGACTCGACTCATTCAACGAAATCTCCAAGCACGTTACACCAATGTAAGTCGTGCTACTCTTCAAAGAGATTATTTAAAAATGTGAAAAAAAGCTAAAAATGAATTAATATCTTATTTTGAAATTTTACAAACCGGTGTTAACTTAACTAGTGATGTTTGGTCGACACCTCACGGTTCACCGGACTCGTACATTTGTGTCACCACCCATTGGGTTGAACCTGATTTGTGGCAAATGATGAAACGTACGATTACGTTTGAATTGTTTGATTATCCTCACACCGGCCAAAACATTTTTTATCTTATTGATAAAGTTATTTAAACGTATAAATTAGAATATAAAATATTTTCTATGTCTTTTGGTAATGTGTCAAATAACACTTTTGCGATAGATCATTTGAAATTAAAATATAAACCAATGTGTGAGGGTGTGTTTTTTCATAGTCGATGTGTTGCGTACATCATAAACTTAGCCGTTCAAGATGGTTTAAAAACGATTGAAATAGTTAAAGATTGTTTTAAAATAATGTTACGTGATAATTTTAGTAATAACTAAAGATATACTAAATATCGCAAGTTTGTAAAGACACAAATACCAAATGTTTAGGCCCGAATTGAGACGTACCAACACGATGGAATTCCACTTGTAACATGTTTGAAAAGACTTTTGAACAAAAAGAAAGTTTAATAGCCTTTCATAATAATTTGGTAAGTCGGGGAAAGACAAATTCTTACCATCCATCGGGTTGGGCCATTATCGAATAAGTAACAAAAATGCTTCAATTTTTTAAAAACGCAACTACGTGTCTTTCTGAAGTTTATTACCCAACGAGTCCGTTAGTACTTCACCAAATTTATTTAATGACTTCAAAATTAAATGAAATGTCGTGTAGGGGTAGACCTTATTCCAATATGATACCCCCAATGAAAGAAAAACTTATAAAGTATTTTAAAGAATGCCTCCCATTATTACATGTGCCACTGCTTAAAACCCTTGTTTAAATTTACCGGGAGTTGAAACTTTACTTGATAAAATTACTTTTAGTTTGGATTTAGAAGTTGATAACCCAATGTTTAAAAGCTACTTTTAACAAACAATTAGAACAAATGTATGATGTTTATTTATTAAAATACGAGGAAACATCACAAATCCATGACGGTTTAAGACATGCGGCAAATGCCGAAAGTTTGAATGATCCAATGTTTGATTTATATAATAGTTTAAGTTCCAAATTGACTTGATACCCGGAAGACTTACCCGGTGTGCCACCGGATCGCGAGATTGAGTTCCAAATTGACTTGATACCCGGTGCTCAACCCGTTGCCAAAGCACCATATCGGTTAGCTCCGACAAAAATGAAGGAACTAATGGAGCAGTTGCAAGAGCTGCTCGATAAGGGGTTCATTAGACCGAGTATCTCTCCCTGGGGTGCTCCGGTCCTATTTGTGAAGAAGAAAGACGGTAGTATGAGGATGTGTATTGACTACCGAGAGCTGAACAAGTTAACGGTGAAGAACCGATACCCCTTACCAAGGATAGATGATTTGTTTGATCAGCTCCAAGGTGCCAGTTGGTTCTCAAGGATAGATCTTCGATCTGGTTACCATCAGCTGAAGGTGAAGGAGCATGCCATTCCTAAAACAGCTTTTCGCACGCGCTACAGTCACTATGAATTCCTTGTTATGTCATTTGGTTTGACCAATGCACCAGCTGCTTTTATGGATCTGATGAATCGTGTGTGTCGGCCTATGTTGGATAAATCAATTATTGTGTTCATTGATGATATTCTGATTTATTGAAGGAGTGAGATTGAGCATGCCGGCCACATTCGGGAGGTTCTAGAGACGTTAAGAAGGGAGAAGTTGTATGCCAAATTCTCCAAGTACACGTTCTGATTACACGAAGTTCAATTCTTAGGTCACGTGATAAATCTGGAGGGATTATGGTAGACCCTGCTAAGGTGGAGGCGGTGATGCAATGGAAGTCTCCGAGCACGCCATTCGAGATTCGTAGTTGCTTGGGGTTGGCGGGTTATTATCGAAGGTTCATTCAAGACTTTTCCAAGATCGCTTTTCCACTGACCAAGTTGACCCGAAAGGATGTAAAGTTTACGTGGGGTCAAGCTCAAGAACAGGCGTTTGAGGAGTTAAAGGTAAGGTTGAATCAAGCTCTTGTCTTGTCGTTATCTGAAGGAAGTGAGGATTTGGTAGTATACTCAGATGCTTCTTACTCGGGGTTGGGGTGTGTATTAATGCAAAGGGGGAAGGTTATAGCCTATGCATCCCGGCAGTTGAAAGTTCATGAGGTCAACTACCCTACTCATGACTTGGAGCTAGCGGTCATGGTTTTTGCACTAAAGATTTGGAGGCACTATCTGTACGGAATGAAATGCACCATTTTCACGGACCATAAGAGCTTGAAGTACTTCTTCGAGCAAAAAGATCTGAACATGAGGCAAAGGCGGTGGTTGGAGCTTATAAAAGATTATGATTGCGAGATCCATTACCATCCGGGCAAAGCCAACGTGGTGGCTGATGCTCTTAGTCGGAAGGAGAGGCCCGAGCCGATTCGGGTGAAAGCATACCAAGTAATCATGACCTCTGATGTAATGAAGCAAGTCAAGGAGTTTCAGGATGAGGCACTGAAAGAATATCATCTAAACTCTGAAAGTATGAGAGGTCTGGTTGGGGAATTGAGTGAAAACACACTTGGTGTTGAAACTTAATTTGGACGGGTGTGGATTCCTCGTTTCGGGGATCTACGTGTGAGGATTATGGATGAAGTTCATAAGACTCGATACTCCATTGATCCTGGTGCCACAAAGATGTATCAAGACATGAAGAAAAATTATTGGTGACCGGGTATGAAACGTGACGTGGCGGAGTATGTGAGTAAGTGCCTTACTTGCTTGCAACTGAAGGCGGAACATCAGAAGCAGTATGGGAAAATCCGACCTTTGGATATACCGGAATGGAAGTGGGAGCGCATCACCATTGACTTCATAACGAAGTTGCCACATACTCTGAAAGGATACGATGCCATATGGGTGATAGTTGACCGTCTGACAAAGAGTGCTCACTTCCTACCGATCCGTGAGACATATTCATCCGAGAGGTTGGCTGACCTATTCATCAAGGAGATTGTAACTCGTCATGGTGTGCCGGTGTCCATTGTGTCTGATCGCGACACCCGGTTTACGTCTAAATTCTGGAAGAAATTCCACGATGCCATGGGGACGAGGTTACATATTAGCACGGCTTATCATCCCCAAACTGATGGTCAGTCGGAAAGGACCATTTAGACGTTGGAGGACATGCTTCGGGCATGTGTAATCGATTTTGGTGGAAGCTGGGATGACCACTTACCGTTAGCTGAATTCTCGTACAACAATAGCTATCATGCCAGTATTGGCATGCCACCATACGAGATGCTATACGGTAGGAGATGCAGAACACCCGTTTGTTGGGGTGACATCAGTCAGAAAGAGTTGGGAAGCGTCGAGGTAATCGAGGCTACGACTGAGATTAAAGCCTTCATGAAGGCAGCCAAGGATAGACAGAAGTCGTATGCCGATAAACGACGTAGAGCAATTGAGTTCCAGGTGGGTGACCGGGTTATGTTGAAAGTCTCACCTTGGAAGGGTATTATCAGATTCAGAAAGCGGGTCAAGTTGAGCCCAAGATATATAGGCCCTTTCCGAATCATTGCTTGAGTAGGGAAGGTGGCCTATAGATTGGAGTTGCCGGATGAGTTAAGTGGGATTCACCCGACATTCCATGTGTCTCATCTGAGAAAGTGTATAGCTGATGAAGACATGATTGTTCCATTGGAGGACATTGAAATAGATGAAAGGCTCAATTATGTGGAGCAACCAGTGGCAATCATCGATCGTAAAGAAAAGAGGTTGCGAAATAAAGTGGTTCCTCTTGTGCGTGTACAGTGGAAGCACAGAAAGGGATCCGAGTCTACATGGGAGACTGAGGAGGAAATGAGGCAGCATTATCCTCGTCTGTTTGAGGAATAACAGGTTTCGGGGACGAAACCTATATAAGGGGGTGGACTTGTAACACCCGGTTATTCTTTAAAAGACAAGAAATAAGGAATAAAAGAAAGAAAGGCAATTCAGTCCAAGTGGAGGGACTAAAAGTGTAAAAAGGACAATATCTTGTAAAGTTGGTGTAAAGGTGGGCATGGCCGCCCACCCTCTTTTCACATCACCATCTTCTTCGGTTTTAGAGAGAGAGAGAGAGCAGAGAAAAAACTCTCGGTTGAAGATAAGAAGAAGAAGAGAAGTCGAATTCAAGGTAGGAATTCGTGGTTTTTACATGTTTATGACGGGTTTTATCCCGATTTCATGCTTATGTGCTTATGTGTTTGTGTTTGTGCTCGGGTGTGCGTATGTGGTGTTGTTTCTAGGTGTTTGAACTCATTGCAAGCGGGTTATAAAGGAAGAAACACCCAAGTTGCATCAGGTGAGTTCTAGACCCCGGTTTTACTTGTTTTAAATGAATCTTTGGGGCTGAAAATGTATTAAAATGATTTTTACAAGTTCATGTATGTTTACCCGTGTGCATTGTGCATGAATGAATGTGATTCTTGAATTCTTATAGGTTATTCATGTTAGAATAGCCATATTAAGCTTAGAACATACAGATTCGATGATTTGGGTTGAAAACATACTGGAAACATATAGTACAGAAGGTCCATGCGCCTAAATAAGGTTCATGCGCCTGAAAATGTCATAGTAAGAACTAAGTGTGATCCATGCGCCCAAACAGTAGCGCATGCGCCTAAGATTACCTTAGAAATGATAAAGTACAACCCATGCGCCTGAACAGTGGTCCGTGCGTCTAGAAGCATTAGCCGGACGACTAAGTGTAGAGCCATGCGCCCCAATAGTACCATGCGCCCAAGTGGCCCATGCGCCTAAGTGTTCACACGCACCAATAGTGCCCATGCGCCTGAATGAGTTCATGCGCCTAAAGTGAAAATGCTTAAGTGTTAGGCTGATGCGCCTATATAGTGAGGAAACGCCCAAATAGAGCTCATGCGCCCAAATAGTTCCCATGCGCCTAAGACTTAGAAACTTTTACAGAATTTTTCTGGGAGTCTGTGCAATAGGGATTTGACCGAGGTCAACTAGGGGCTTATTAATGATGTTGTTTCATGCATGATATGATATGATTGATTTTGATTGTTCCTTATTATTGTTATTGCTATTATTATTATTACCCATAGTATGTGACTTTACGTGGTTTGTTATTATCGTAACGTAAAGTATATCGTAATAATAAAGTGAAGAGCAATAAAGAAAGAAGAGGAACATTAATAAAATGTTAACAAGTCTTGCAAGCTTACAGGAGGTACACGACCATGTTGTCGTTAGCTCAACTGTGCTGCGAGTTAGCTACCCTTTTGTGCACATAGGGTCAATCAATTGAGATTGGCAGGACCTTTGTAGCGTGCCCTGGGTGATTGGGTCGGCCTTGTACATAGTACACAGACCCTTTCGAGGGATACAGTTACCCCTTCAGGGGATATAGTTACCCTTTCGAGGGATACAATTACCCTTTCGAGGGATACAGTTGACCCTTTCGAGGGATATAGATGGCCCATCACCCGTTTTCCATTGCGCATATAGTTGGGGTATTGCTCACTGGTCCATAAAGAAAGTGAAACATAAAGTTAAAAGTTTACAGACAAGGCATACAGTACAGAGAACGAACAATATTGTTCATATAGTTGATGCGTGCTCGCATATACAGTACAAAGTTGTATTTTACAGAAAAGAGTATTTTCTTATACAACATATAGAAAGTATTTTATTACTTTTAAAACTAGAGCTCACTCAGCAACGTTGACTTTTATACATTTTCAGTTGGCAGGTAATTATTGCTGAGAATGACACGAGGGTGAAGCTACTCGGCAGGGAAAGACTGACATCCATTCGTATTCTATGTTACTGTTGTTATGTAATGCAGTAAAACGATTCTTTTGTAAACAGATTAAGATGTATTGCTTAACAATAGTATTTTAAATGATATGAATGGTTTTTGATAAATCATTTCCGCTGCATAAATCTGTATTGTAATGTTTAATGTTTTAAATTGTTATGAATGACCAACTATGAGGCTTTCGGGATCGGGGCCTTACAGACGAGATAGAGAGCGGATTGACACCAGGAATGACTGATGATGAAACGACATATGATGATTACCTTCGTAAAAGTTCTGGTTCTGGTGGCGAGAAATAAATGTACAAGTATAATACGAACGAACGAATAAACGACTATGTTAAATATTTAGTTTTAAAAATTTTATAAACGTTTTATATACTTTACCCTTGTATGTTTTTTAAATTTTATAAATTTTTAGTTTTAAATAGTTTTATCTACCCTTATATGTTTTTTAAATTTTATAAATGTTTTATATATTTTAGTTGTGTTTAAAATTGTATATATATGTTTAGAAATGTTTTAAATTGTTTAAATGTTTTAAATGTTTCATATACTTTACTTGTGTTTAAAATTATATATATGTTTATAAATGTTTTAAATTGTTTAAATGTTTTAAATGTGTATAAATGTTATAAATTGTTTAAATTATATAAATTGTTTTATGTTTTAAATGTTTTAATAAAAAGTTTAAAATTTTCTTTGAATATAACAAAAATTCACTTTCAAAAAAAAAAAACCAAAACCGGTTTGGGCCCAAACCGGTTTTCAAACCGACCCAAACGGTTTGATAGAATTGAGTTTTTTAGGTTTAAAACCCAAACCTGTTTAGACCCCCAACCCGGTTTGTACACCACTAGTTCCAGCCTAGCAATTGCCTTTCTTCTTTTAACCTTACTTTCTCTTTTTTCTTGTTATTTTTTAAATAAAATTTTCTTCTGCTTTATTTTCTTTTACGTTTTCCAACTTCTATAGAGTTCTTATTCCTTATTTAATTAAACGCGTTGTCCTGGTTTTATTGATGTTTCTATTTAATTTTTTTGTTAATGACAAATACTATTTATTATATGATACAAAAGTATCAGTTTCAAAAGAAAGAAACTCATCCACGGAACACTAGTTATGTTATATAAGACTCAAAAGCCATAATTGGGATGACAATTTCAATAAAATATTAAAATGTTGCCTCATAATATTCGAACTTGCTATATTATTCTAAATAATATGTTATTTGTATGAGAAACAATTATTAATGCTTTTAAACTAAACCATAGATGTCTTAGTCATTTTATAAAAGACTAATTACGATAGAAGTGACAATTTTCTCTTCAAAAAATAATATAAAAAGCTAATTACGATAGAAGTGACAATTTTCTCTTCAAGAAATAATATAAAAGACTAATTACGATAGAAGTGACAATTTTCTCTTCAAAAAATAAATAATATTTCATTTCATTATTTTAATAAAAGATAAATGTTAATGAATTATGATCATGTACACTTAAATCGATGGTCCATGAGATTAAATATTATGATTGATAATATCTTGATTTAGTAATTATATTTTTTCGGAGTTGGAACAATTGAAGTATTTGATAATCTAATAGTCAATATATCAAATGGTTTGTAGCTGGGTTAATGACTTAATGGTATCTAAATATGTATATAGTGACTTCCCTCATTATTATATTAACGGTTAAATTCCCATGACGAACAAAATTTAAAGAGAGACAATTTATTGTTATATTTCTGGATCCCTTCCTCACTAGGGGTTAAATGAGTCTTGCCGCACATGAGTTTGTCGAAATCGACGAGTAACAACTCAACACGAGTCTAAATTGGTGTTTGTTTAGTAACAAGGTTATGATCTTGTATATTATCTAGTTATATAATTATAATTATAATAAAGGTCATCACACTTAATGTGTCGATATAATGCACGAACCCTACTTTGGTATTCTGTAGCTTTCTTTCATATGAAATATGGTGAATAATCATGCCATGAAATTTGATAATCTGTCAACATAATGGGTCAGAAAGTGTATTATTGGATTATGAAATTAAATGTCTTTCTTGATCATTGACAGCTTTTTAAGCTTAAAAGTTATCCCAGAAATAAAAGAAGATATATATTTTATTTAAAATCAAATAAAACTTTTGTGAAACTTTTTCTTACTAAGAAGGAATTATATCTTAGAGTCCCTTTTGTTTTTCTCGTGTGAAACGTACGAAGCTAGCTACATGATGTGACATGTGTATGTTAGACGGTATATATGTATTTGTATAATTGTATAATTAGGAAGACAAAACAAATAATTTTATATTCACTTTTTTAAGCTCATTGCATCTAAATTATATATTCTAGACATGGTCATTGTTTAGAATGGTTATATTTAGACATTATAACTCTTTCTAACAAATGCCAATATTATTAATATTGATAAGCATTTTATAGTCATATACTTATATTGTCATACACACATATATAATGTAATAGGGAGAGAACTATGTTAAACGTAAACTAAGACGGTAACACAAGGAACATCTCAGTCGTAAATAAACTCAAAGGTGGAGCTCGAACATCTTTATACGGGGGCGGTGGCGAAAATAATTTTTTTAAGGGGGACGAACTCAATATTTATATAAAAATTTACATTACTGAGCCAAAAATTTACACTAACGGACTTAAATTTAACACTACCAACAAAAAGAGGGCTCCCCTTTTTAGAGAGGGGGGATCAAACTTGATATTTATATAAAAATTTATACTATCGGTTCAAAGTTTACACTAAAGGATTAAAATTTAACACTACCGACAAAAAAAAAAAAAGCGGTGCCCACCTCACCCCTCACTATACTTCACCATTGAATAAACTTAATTAATGATATTAGTAGATATTCGTAGTACTATAAAGTCATGCCAAGTTGTTTTAAGTTATGTGTGAAGGGTGTTTTTGAGTTTTGTTCGCCAAAAATATGATTTTAGTAGATAGTCGTAGTACATATAAGATATTGTTATGTGTGTCGGTTATGAGAAATTATATTTTCTTAGATATTAATACTGTAAAAAGGCCGGTTATATTGAAAGGTATAAAAGTTAAGTTGTTAAAAAAGCGAAAGTAGTTAATATAACTTAATCCCCTTGGAACTACTTTTAAAATTGCGAGATAAAAATATATTGATAATAAACCAAAACAATATCTTTTTTATGTTCTTATTCTAATAAAGCAATAAAACTTTTACCACTAGTTAGATTCTTAGACCAATTTTACCACGTATCATAACGTTAATGCAATTGATAACAAACCTATAAATTTTAAAAAATATGAATTTCGTTCTTTGATTTCCAATTTTTCTGTTTTGATTTGAATATTATAAATCATAACTGTAATTTTCGTTTATCAATATTCAATGTAATAATACATAACTTCAGTAATAAAAACAATATTACTTATAAAATTTCAATTTTATTAATCTTTAATAATACAGCTCGTGTAATACAAGGCGTATATTTTAGTATTATTTACATTTACATAAATATATAAAAGTAAAAAACATAATCGAGTTTTGATATTTACATATAGCACCAAACAATGTAACAACATTAGCAACCTTATTTACTACAAGTCACATTCTATCAACAAAAAGTACCACATTATTTATTGGTAACATTTTGTCTATGACAAATATAAACGTTAAACTAATAAAAATTTGTGCATATTATTCACAGTCCGGCGGTGTACGGAAGTCCGGTGACCGGAATCCATGAACCACCGTCCAAAAACTCACCAACGGTGAACTTGATAGCCTCAGTTGCACTTGTAATAACATGATATCCCGGCCACTTCACCCGACCGCGGGTGGCGGCACCGCCACGGTGTTCATATACTCAGCATAGTACAATGTACTCAAGGCAAAACCACCATCCCATGGTAGCCATCCGGCGGAGTTGATCAAACTATCAAGGGTGCACTTCATGTACACCGTCCTCGAGTACTTCATCCACGGGCGCCCGAGAAAGGTCTCGACCGAGCCCTCCGAGCCTCTCAAATCCGAGGCGGATGAGACGCCCGAGTTGTGGATTACGATGCCCGTGTTTTGGTTCGGGTCGGCTCGGGCTTGGGCCGTGATCACGTTCGCTTGACCACCCATTGGTTTGTGAACGTATATGTTGCAGCTTTGGAGAACTGCAGCAGCGTTACCAAATATAAAATCTTGGGTCCCGTATATTTGACAGTTGCGGTAAAATTGACGTCCGGAGTACACGTATAGTGTATCTTGGTAGCCTCGGAAAGCGCACCCGAATACGACTGACATGTCTGACCCGGACCGGAATGCCACGGCTTGGTGCTTTGAGGGTCCCGCCGTGTTCTCGAACGTCATGTCTCTAGCGATGAACCCGCCTCCAGAAACCCCTGGTTCGTAAGTAGGTAGATCGTACAATTTAGTCCCATAATTATTCTCATACATTAAAGCTCGGACTGATTAGCCGAGCTATAATGTCATCATTTAATCTTTTGGTCTAATTTTAGCTTTTCGTAAAATGATTTTTTGTTGAAAAAGTTTTGCAACATAAATTTCTTAATATTGATGACAAGTGAACTCACCAAAGGTTGCTGACGCGTAAGTTGTCGAACCATCGTCGCTATTTTCGCTACCAGTAACGATCGTAGAACCGATGCCGTCTCCGACAAGCATCAAGTTATGCATCGTGTTCTTGATATTGACATTCTCCTTGTACACGCCCGCTATAACGTGTATGACAAACCGTGAGGTTCCTTTTCTAAGCTTAGGCACGGCTGCAATAGCCTCGGATATGGTCTTGTAGTTGCCCGACCCGTCTTGAGCGACCACAAGATCCGCTGAGGGGGCACCCGAAGGCGTTGCTAGAAGCTTTCTATCGCTTTTCGACAACCATATGGGAAATTATTTGTTTCCATGAGTCTTCTCCCTTTGAGTTGTTTAGAACTTGTAAGTAGTGGAGTTAAGGCTTTGTTTATAGCAAGTGAGTTGCTAAGGTACTTTGAGAAGCCACTTAAAGAAGCTTTAAGGTTTGAAAATGTGAAGACAAGTGAAAGTCATGAAAACCATTTAGGCATGTCACATGGTTCGTAGAGGCCGAACTAAGCCATGTTTGGATATCACGACTATTGGTGGAGCTGAAAGAACGGTTTAGTTGATAAACACTATCCTCATAAAGCTCCAAACAGTCGGCCCAAGCTGCCTTAGCCCGTGGTTCAAAAGAACTCACATCCATAGACAAAACAAGCTTATGGGCATGTTCGGCTTGGGCCAAAGTGGAGTGGAGGGTCGCTTGGCGGACCTCCAACGGGGTTTCTATACTGGTCTTTCCGATTAAATAAGCGCATATTTCGGGATACGGGGCTTGACCGCATACCGCAAATGTGGTTGTAGGATTGGCTCCATAAACAACAAGAAAATGAAAAAAAGTGAAAGCAAAAGTGTAGTGAATGTTGATGAATTTAGCCATTTTTTGGTAGCTAATAAAGTGTATAGAGGAAGGGGCTTGTTATATTAAAATGAGAAGAGAGATGCTTTCTTTATATAGGCTATTAATTTTCAATAATTTGATTAGCCTTTAGTTATTATTACTTTTTCTGTATCATAAAAATTCTTTTTGGATAATGTGTATAAAGTCTTAATAGTTAGATTGTTAATTATAATATCTTTTAACTAATATAAAGTGAGAAGACTATATTCTTTTTGAAAAGTGACCATTGAGATGGACTTTGCCTTTCAAGATCACTTGATAAAGGTTGGTGCTAATAATATTCCATAAAATGATGATAGTATTAATAATAGGTTTGCTTCACAATTTTAATAATATATATATATTATATATATATATTATATATATATATATATATATATATATATATATATATATATATATATATATATATATATATATATATATATATACTTTTTATGGTCAACACCAACTTGTTTAAAATCTCTCCAACCCATCAAGTTATTAAAATCCATTTACAATTTAGTTAGAAAACCATTTACGGCTGCCTGTCAGTTAATTAACGAACCCTTAATCGAGTTTATTAATTCAGCCTGAAACTTATTAATTTAACACGATTGACACTCATATATATAAAACAATAGTTACTTTAATGTTCTTGGTGCACATAAAGTTTGTGATTTATTTGATGTGTTTAATCACATAAACTATCTCATGAATCATGAAGATTTGTTGAGGGGTATATAAAAAAATATACAATCGTTACATATGAAATTAATATAGATAGCAATTAATTAAAGTTTATTTAAATAACAATTTGTAATCAACTTACAACAATATGAACTTAATTAGTAATCACTAGATCTAAAAGGCTTTGAAATTAAGATTTGAGTGTACATCTAAGATAAACTCGTGAAGGCTTATGGCTTCGTTGTGTATCGTAAAAAGGTGTAGGTTTCCTCTTTGTTCTTTGATATATACGGGTCTCGATTAACATATAAATGGAATATATGTTCATATATGCACATTATTATAAACAATTAAAAGTAAAGTAATAGTTAGGAACATCTTTGGCACAAAACAACCAATAATACTCTCATATGTTTCTACAATATATAGAAAATGGACAAAGTAAACCTATAGACTATGTATTAAAGCATTTGTTTTTTCATGAAATGACAAGGTACCAAATTACCATACACCGTTCAAATTGAACACAAAAGTGTGACGTTAAGTGCTTGGATGTATATGGCAAGCTTAATCATTATGATATCGAGTCACATAAACTTCTATTATTGTATATAATCATCTTGGTGACCAATGATTTTGGTGGATTTTCATTTTAGGATGTTAAAATGTTGAAATTTTGAGGGCTTTTTAAGGTAATCTCCCCTACAAATTGTCTCTACTCTTGTATAACCAAATTAAGGCATGCCTAAACAAACTTGTTTGGAAAATAACTTTTTTTTATAAAATGGCAAACGATTTGTTAATAAAATGGGTTGGTAGGAATAGATTCTTTATCTAGCTAAAAGAACATACATATACACACAAATACATACATGCATATTTATTTTAATAATATTTATATTTATAGAGTTATAAAAATATCACTATTTCTCTTGACATTTTGGCTTGAGCATTTTAGAAAACAATGAGAAACAATACTAAGTTTCGGTGGATGAATTAGGGTGGTGAAAGAGAGAATGAAATGAAATAATACTAAAGAGAATTTTAGTGTAATAGACGACTTCACTTTATCAACAAACTATACAAAATTTTTTTTTCATTCTACTCATAATGGTCCATTACATTCTGTTTACTATTCATGAATATCAAACATAACAGTGAACAATCCTCTTATAAGTTAATTTCACCAAATAATAACCAAGATGTTAAGGTGCTAAACATCAAGATTTGAAAATTATCAGCAACTATTAAAAGATTGATTGTTCAGATCATGTAAGATGTATGAATAGATGATTAATAAACGTAAATTATCAATTGTTTAGAAGCAAACTATTAATATCAAAATATTAAATAACAGTAGACCAGTATACGTGGGTATTTAGCACTTATTTTACTCGAACTAAACGGGCTGGTTGCTCTGGTAATTAGCCCATTTTGAAGCTATGTTTTGATATGGTTGGGCTTGTCGTCCCTAATGTATGTGCCACACAACTACACGAGGCCAATAGTTTAAACCCCTAAAGATTGCATAGTCGTAAAAGCTATGGTCGATGTTGTTAACTCATATTTATGTGATTGTGTGTAAATTAGTAAATAAACAAAGGGCCAAGGTGTGAAGTTTGAAAACTTCAGTGGTGAAAGTCAATTGTCACAAAGATAATTAGCGCAGACAACATGTTTAAACTTATTATTATTATTATTAACATGTATAATAATAATAAGAAAAACTAGATTTTAATAGTTAATTTAAACTATTAACTATTGTCAATACTAATCTTAACTAACAGTTCGACCAACATTAATTCCTACTTTTGATTTCGTTACCAATAACACTTCCAGAGTCCCAGTCTAACTGTTAGTTAACTCCGGTTAGTTTTTTATGACGTGACACGTGACGTTGCTTATGATATGACAAGTGACGTTGCTTATGATGTGACAGGTGACATGATGTATCATATAATCAAAAAAAAAAAAATATAAATGTATCACTCAATGTTTACGTCCTTTTGTCTACAAGCTATTCTAGTTGTGATAAAAATATTACGTTGAATAACTTTATAAAATGGTATGCTATTTATATTTTTAATTATAACTTTGTTACACGTCACATCACGAGTCATTTCACATGATATTTTATAAAAAAAAATAACGGAGTTAGCAAATAGTTAGTATGGGTATGTTATTAGTAACATAATTTAAAGTTGAAATTAATATCAGTCAAATTATTAGTTGGGAAGATATTTACCGATATTTAATCATTTGGATTGTTAAATCCAATTATCCTGTTAATAACGTTTATATAATATTGAGAGTACATTTTAAGAAGTGAAGCAGAACAAGCGGAAGAAAGGTACAAAATATGTGTTTTTAAAAGAGATTTTTAGTAGAAGGAAGTGAAGCAAAATAGATATAAGAGAAACAAAAATAATTTTCCCTCTCAACTTCCTTTAAAATTCTAACAATTTAGATACTAAAGTAATATATATATATATATATATATATATATTATATATATATATATATATATATAAAAGAACTTATCATTTATGATTTTACCTTTCCAACCTAGCTATGATCTATGATAAATAAGGGTATAGCTATAAAATTATAACTTACATTCTCTCTTTTTTCAACTCAGAAACACATAATTTTTTTCATTTATTCGTACTCTAGAACCGAAAAATATATTTTATGTTCTTGATTTTTCTTCTGCATCATCATCAAAAGATGTCAAAATTCAAGATGATACTCTTTTTTTCGGTTACACTAAAAGACATGGATAAGGTTGCCATTTAAAACTGTAAATCTTCTTGCTTATGGTTGTTTAAAAAGCTTATGGCTAGTTAGAAGCTTGCTTGAAATTGATTCGTTTATAAAGAAGATATAGTGTACACATAAGCTATCCATTGTCTAACGTTGCATATTGTAAAAAGACATCGGGTTTCCTCTTTTTTTCTCCAATATATACAAGCCTCACTTAGTATATAAATGGAATATACATATACACGCATTAAAATAAACGATTAGAAGTAATGTAATTGTTAGAAACGCTACCTTTGGCACAACAAAACCAAAAATGCTCTCATCTATTTCTAGGATATCTAGAAAATGGACAAAGTAAACATAGACTATATATTGAAGCATTTGGTTCTTTCATGAGAGTGACAAGCGACCAAATAACCATAAATTGTTCAAATTAAGCACAAAAGTGTGAAAATAAGGGCTTGTATGTATATGGCAAGCTAAATTATTATTATAACAAGTAGTATCTGACAGTGGTATATCTAGAATTAAAGTTCATGGCTAACGTTACAAAAATATTTTTTGTGTATATTTATGTTAATAAAGGGGTCCGAAGGAATATTCATTCAAATCAAATCCATTTAGGATTGAAGGATTTGAACTCGAATAAGTTAATGACCGACTATCATCATTACTATTAAAACTAATATATTACTCTTGATTTTTTTTTAAAAATTACCAATAAGAACTTGTTTTTTTTTCATATTTCAAATCCCTGATTTTATAACTAATAACACAATAAGATCACAAATTGCACTTAGAAATAACACAATTTAAATACCTAATTTCAATACTAAATCTCTAATTCATCTTTCAAATTCCTAGTTTGTACACCTAATTGCATAAACCCTAAATATTTAAAAATTGAACCAAATAACCTAAGTAGCACGGGAACGGGTACGGGAGCGGGGTACGGGGACAATAGGGGGACAGTTAATGGCAAAACTCAAAAATTCTAGATACGGGGATGGCATAGGTACGACAACAAAAAAATGTAAAAAAAATAAAAATATACAAAAACCACGATAGGGAAATCGTTAATTAATAAGAAAATAATTTTCTAGTTCCAAAAATATATACTGATTGTTTATACTCGATGATAGGCTTGAAGGATTTTAAGAATTTGATGGGCTATATAATGCGTACGTGAGCATGTGAATGGTTAAACCCTAATAAACTATAAAAGGAAAAAGAAGGGTACAAGAAAACATCCCTAAATTTACGGAAACGTCCCCAATTTACGGAAACACCGTGAAAGCCGTCTCCAAAATTACGGATACGTTTCCCTGGCGTCCCCATTCCGTTTCCGTGCCCAATCCGTTTCGGAAGCGGGTACCCCGGCCTTTTTGCCGTCCCCGTGCTTCCTAGCAAATAACCATTAATTTTTATAACAATAACACTTAAATAACCCTTAAATATTAGAAATTGAACATGATAAACCCTAAAGCTCTAAATCATAGTGTAATAGATAAAAAACTAAAAATGTTACCTTGAAGTGGGCGGTAAATTTGTGAAAAATCACATGCGGGCGGTGGCAAGGGCCGTTGCAGCAGGCGGCTGTTCAGCGGTGGTCGGCCGAAAAGGCCGGCGGTAATGGGGACGTGGGGTGATTGTTGGTGTGGGTGGATGGTGGTTGAATAGTTGTGGCCTATGAGAAGGAACGAATGGTCGATGGGGGCATGTGACGATTGATGTATTTTTAGTTTATATTTGATTGGATTTTGTGTGTTTGGGCTAATTAGTTAGTTTTTTTAAGCTATTTAAATTTTTTGGGCTTATTTTATTTTAGGCTTGTTAATTAATATTGTATTGGACTATTGGGTAATTTTAGCTTATTAGTTATTTATGTTTTTATAAAATATAATGTTTAAAAAAAATATAAGATCATATTTCATAAAATTTAAAACATTTTATGAAGTGTTTAGTTTTAAAAAAATTAGGAGTAACGTAATATTTTTTAGGGGTAACGTAGAACCGTAAATTCTTCATTTTTCTTAATAAAACCGAAAATAAATTTTTTTCCATTAAGCGTAAAAAGTTGAGGGGTAGCGGAGGCTACCCCTCAACTCAAAGTAAGTCCGCCCTCGGTACCTGGTGCTAAGAAGCTCCTGCATTCATGGGGTCCGGGATGGTGTTAGACTAACTTAACTTTGATGTACATTGTGGTTTAACCATTTCAGTCCAAAAAGGAATTTTTGATCATATCATGCCATGTGATTTTATTTTTATAACGGTTTTGATCCATTACACTAACACTGTTAGTTCTAGCAGTTAAATATAAGGGTATTTTAGTTATTTTACACTGGAGGACTAGTTATACAAATAATATTCGATTAGGATAATCGTTGTAATTTTTTAAAATAAAAAAAATAAAAAAAATAAATTTATTCCAACCCACAGGCGATGGCGGTGGCGGTGACGCAAACAGTGGCGGTGGGCGGTTGCGGTGGTAGCGACCTAGGCGGTGGCATGCATTTGAAACGCGTAGTTTAGGTGCACCTACCATTACAGGCTTTACTGCTTTGTTCAAGAACTCTGCAGCAGCCTCAATTGCTGCTTCCAAACCCATCTTATTACTCAGCCTACAACATCAAATTGAAAGTCGTCGTTAGCTTAAAGCTTACATAAAAGTTTTATGATAAAACTAATGTTTATAACTTTGAAATTATTTGTAGAACATACTTGGGGGCTAAAGAAAATGGAACCGGTTCGCGGCTAAACGTAGGATGAGGAATTGAAGGCAGATTGCAGCCTATGCTGATGTAAATAGGCTTGCTCCCTTTCCGAGCAGTCGAGATCGCAGTATCGATCAGTTCATGCGCATCATCCAAGTTATTCACCACAGCCTACGTTAACAACAAAAACAAGTTAATTATATCCTAAACAAAATATATAACGCATAGTTAAATTGATCTTCAACTAGTGAATTAGTGTACAGAGTATACAGATGCGTTTATTGTGTACTTAATTGTGAATCTCTACGTCGCAATAAATCTTTGGTGCTACCAATTAAGCAAGCTTTTTCATATATAGAAACGGACATTCACATGACATGGCGGATCAACACTTAGAATCACCACGTACTATGACATGTTGAGTTGGAAGAAGTAAGTATTCAATTGTACCTGATAGTAAAAATAAAATGACTAAAGTACTCTCATAAAATCACAGGACATGATATGATTAAAGATTTCTTTTTGGACTGAAATGGTTATAATGGTTAAAACACATGAATCAAAATCGAAATTTACTCAAAATTATATAATGGAAAAATACCAATGTTGGGTTTAGTTAGTAGCATGCTAAGTATTATGTTTACTAACCATTAATAGTGAACAAATTGATACATAATTTATATTTTTAAGATCTCAATTATATTATTAATATATTATTACCATTATAACCGTATTATTCCGTATATGAGATCAATCTTTGAGTAATTTTCGAACCTAGAAAAGATGATGCTAAAGAAAGGGTGTCAGTGCACCTTGATAAAGACGGTTTAGTAACAAGCACTCACCAAAAATCTATGTAGATGTACGTATCTGAACAAAATTCAAACTTAATGCAGTCTTTATTTAAAAAAAACTAATGGTACATGATCCTATATTTTAATTTAAACTTCGCAGAAAGTAAGGCTATTTTATTTAAAAAATAATAACAAATATTTATAATGATTCTTTAGTTATTCATAGAAATAATCTAGAACAACACCGTTTACTAAAATTAAATGTAAAATTATAAAATACAACCTAACTTGATTTGAATTGAGGTCTTCGTTTAAAACTTCAAGAATACTATTAAAATTATTATTATTATTATCTTGATTTTCATCGAGTGCAACAATTATTATTATTATTATTATTATATTATTATTATTATTATTATTATTATTATTAAAATTATTATTGTTATTATTATTATTATTATTAAAATTATTATTATTATCTTTTTCCTCCAGAAAATATATCTTATTTCGCCCAATAATAATCAAGTTCTTTTAACTGTTTCATTAAATAAATTTAATTTTAAAGACACATGAATATTATTAGGTGTTCTAATCTTGTATAACTTTTTAATACATGCTAAATTTTTTTAAAATAAAGTCAGGAACATGAAAACACATATGAATTATGATTAATATTTAGTGATCTTTTTTTTTTCAAATTAACTTGAAAGATGACAGTGAAAAAAAACTAATAACCATGTTTTAGCATTGCTCAATGTAAGTCAATTGATAAAAAAAAGATCATAACAACTTTATGGTCAATAGTCATATATGTTTCAGTTGACCTAATTTTAAAAAGTAATATATACAAAAAATTTAACAATAATGCAACCCCTACTGAATTCGAGTGACTTCAAAAAAATAAAACCTCTGAACGACTTTAAAACACTTAAAACCTTAATTCCTATGTTACGAAGTACCAAAGGGATATCCTGTTGTAAGTCTACTTTTTGTTTAAGAGGTCGATGATTTATATGCTGTAAGATGTAAGCATAAGTAGCTAATATAAGTAGATTATAAAGCATTTTAAAACAAATAAAAATAACGACTTCGCTATAAAATATAAATCATCAATTGTAAGCATTGGACTACTTACGTGGGTATTTAGCCCATATTCTACTCGAACTAAACGGGCTTATTGCTCTTGCAATTTAGCCCATTTTTAAATTTAATGTAAGCTTTATGACGAATACTTTGTATATCATAATACGCAAACAAACTATTTAAATCTATGTCACATCATGCATCTATCGTACAAAATGTGTGAATATATGATCAAAGCTAACATCTTTAACGTGCAATATATTTGTTGGGACGCGTTTAATACAAAATTAACTTTAAAATATAAGACGTAAGAACACTATAAACACATATATAATAACTTCATAACGTACTAATATCACACACATAATCATCATAAATTTAACGTTTCGTTTGACGGTTAACATGTCTGACGCTAACGAGTGCCGCCTCTGATACTAAGCCGATATCGTATCCGCGTAACTGTTAACTAACGCCAGCGCGTTACTCGT
This sequence comes from Flaveria trinervia, assembly GCA_025506515.1. Lineage (NCBI taxonomy): Eukaryota > Viridiplantae > Streptophyta > Magnoliopsida > Asterales > Asteraceae > Flaveria > Flaveria trinervia. Next base: position 75,305,048 of record CM046453.1, read on the forward strand.
CACCTCCTTAACCGCCACCACACGCCCACAAACCTCCACCTTCACGACCCCGTCCGCCACGTCATCAAACCCGTCAACACACGTGTCCTCATTAGTCAACGCCGCACTCATCCACGTCTGCACGTTGCTGAGCTGGAACCTCACTGACTCAGCACCACTCCACCTCAGCCTCTTTATTTCTTTATACGACTTATGAATCTCATCCACAGCGTCTCCAAACACCGAGGAGCAGTCGCGTATCGCCGCCGATTCTGTCGTGTTATCGGGCCCCTCATGGCGGGAGATCTTCGAGACGTAGGTGGCGGTTCGGGTGGCGGTGGTTAGAGCCACGTGGACCGCTGCGGTTGCGAGGCGGCTGGGGTCGTGGTTGATGGTGTTGGAGTGTTTTGAGAGAGAGGCGAAGCATGTTTCGGGGTATCGGGTTGACCCGCAGCTCGTTCGGATGTAGTCGGTGTCGTCGGAGGCGGGTGGGAATGGGTGGCCGACGGTGGTTGAAGGTGGTAAGACCATCGTTGAGAGGATGAAGAAGATACATATGGTTGACAGTTGAACTTTCATGTTTTATTTTGTTTTGTTTACACTCAAAGAGTTATGTTTCATATTATGGGGTTTAAATAGGCTCATGCTATTGGTATAAAATTACTGTTTTGCCCTTCGCGTCGAAACTAGTGATTTCAAAACCGGACTAGACTAGTTACTTGGAGTATGAAGCGGTCGTAGAAACGACCAGGTTGTGTTTATTTAAACCGTTTTCATTTTAACATGCTAGTTACCGATTCATAGATCATCGGTCTGGATGTTCTCACTAGATTTCTAATTTTTTTTATTCATTCATATTTTTTTTATCAAGTTCGTTTTTTTTGTTAATTTAGTATATTTATAGGGCGCATATTATTTACACATAATAAAATACATATATATATTAATAGATTATATAACTTTTTTTTTCAACCCGTACGGTATCCGTGTAACACACGAGTATCTATCAAAAAGCATTATTTACTATGCCATCCTATTTTTTAGACCGGGACTACCTGGTAAGAATAATAAATTAGTGAAATTGTTGATTCGCTATCTAATCAAGTTTTGAAAACATTATATGTAACATAATTCTTTAGCAATCAACCATTTTACTTTGTCAATAACAAACCTAATGGCTTATGATGATATTTCAGATGGTATTTTAAAAATAGTGAAGTATTTAGTTTGGGTTTTCTTTATATAAATATGTTTTTTATTTAATACGTATGATTATTAATATGTATAATTATATGATTAATAATATTGCTAAAACAAATTTGGTATCACACGCTTCTAAAACCGAATGTTTTCACATTACTAAACAAGAAAATTCGGTTTCTTATGGAGTTATGGTGCCAGAAAACAATAATTAAAAAACTGAAAATTGGCTGCCACATTTTTTGTCGACAAAACCTAACGTTATATGATGAAGTTATATATGATGTGTACATGATTGGCTGTACCTTGTTCTTAAAAATGTTTAATACACTAAAATAATGTAAACCAATGAGCTTAAAACTTGTGAATGATTAATTAGAAAATAATAGTACTTTTTAATCACATAAAAACAAGATGAAGAAACAAGATAGGAGTAATAGTAATGATTAAGCATTGTTTGGTAGTGTTTGGTTTGGCGTGCATGCATGTGAATTAAAATTCCTCCATGCACATATACTTGTAATATATATTGCAAAGGTATTTTCGTTGATTTAATATCAACAATTATATTAATTTTAATTTTATGCTATTAATATCTTAAAATTACTACTCCATGAAACATGGTAATATATGTTATGTTATGCTAAACGAGTCATGTAGACATGTAATATACAACTAAAGGGTTTGAATAACTTCAAATACGATTTGTTTATCTAATGAAACACTATTACACATATAAAATGGTTATGCGGTTTTTAACGTCAGTTTAACTGTCATAAAAAAGTTGTCATTGTTTTACAAACCGAATATGTTTACCTCATGCTATGTCTAAGATGTCATAATCATAAATTGTTATTCAAATCCAAAACTACTTTTATAAAAGTTAACAACTAAAACAAACATTAAACATATAATAAAAGTTAAGCTTTTACCCACAAAAGAATTGTGCGTAGTCTAATCTCTAAGAGAAAGTGGGAGCAATAGATTGTTTCATGCCCAAAAAGTTAGGTTGGAATGTCTAGTTGCTCGGTGCTTACGTGTTATCTACTCTGTTAATCTTATATCTTTAATTCTTACAACGATTATTTCCTATTAAACATTTTTTTATAAAATTTAAACTTATATTGTGACACCCTACATAAAATCCCAATGTATGGCCTCAAATATCAACAACGCGTTTTGTGCGTATTGACTGTGAATGAGAGAAGAACTCTACAGTTAAATGTGCTCAGGTGGGGGCAATTCAGGGATGAGTGATCTCTCTGGAATGTTCTCATCTGGACAACTAAAAGCAAATCTGTGAGCTCCTTGTTGGCAAAATGGACAATATTGTTGGTGTAAGAGATCGGGTGTTACATATATAATTTTTATAATAGACAATCATTAATATCACTATATTACAAATTATTGTATTAATAAATAGATTAAGAGTATATTTATGACAATCAAAACCTAAAAGATAACAACATTAGGAGGTTGAACATTGATAATATTCCTTACAAGTCCAATTAATAAATCATAAAGACTACAATCATAGAGACTAAATCCGTCTATTACCGTTTGTCATTTGTAATTAATCATGATTAATCACCTAATTCTTATATTATAGTCAATTTCTTCTAAAAAGTACATGTGATCTTTAGTAATATAACATCATTCTTGACAAAATAAACAACAAGATGACAAGCGTTCTTTAAAGCTTAAACCTTTTAACCTAAAATATCCTACATTTAACAACCAATTAACAATAAAATAAAGTGAATGATGTAGGTTCTTTTCACACTGACGGCCGTTAGTGGATTGAAGAAAAAACAAACGTCGGCTACAAGATGATTGGACGGAAAACGTCAAATATTAGCCCCACAAAAGCAAGCGTGGGACGGCCGTACCACGTTCATTACCGTAAAGTTAATAAAAGATTATTATTTGTAACATGATCGATAGTGCAAAACTAGAGTGGACACTAGAAACATGTTCATATAACCTTAAGTCAATTAGTGCTATAGTTGTCACTTGTCTTCTGGTTCAACAGCACTTCCCAAAAGGGAGATCGGGGTTCAAATCTTGTTTTCAACACGTTTCTTCTAGTTACATATCATGGGTTTTACAACCTAGTTGATTATTTTTTGGAACGGTTCATGTCATCTTTTAGTGTCAAACTAATAATATACGGCTAAAATTCTGTCTGAGGCATGGATCAGTATAATTAGTTAAAAATATATTTCATGTCACACAATCTAAGTGAATTGGTTACATAATCTAATAATTAGTTATTACTTGGTGTTAATTAATATCTTATCAGTATTAATTCAACACGCCAATTTATTTCCTTGATCCTTGATTATAAGCATGAGAGAAGCGCATGACATATTATATTATAAATTCCTGAATTGATAATATAAGAAGGCATTATTTGGATAACTTTAACACATATGTTAATAGCAAGAAATATAATTCAAAATTTTATTTACAACTCATACATAACCTTAGATCTTGGTTGTGTATTTATGGGTTTAAAACTAAACCTATTTGAATACTATTAGAATTGTTAACTTTAGGTTCGAATCAATTTGTTAAAGTCTTATTTAATTACAATACTAAATACTAGGTAATAAGAATTAACCTAATTTGATCGACTTGACAACTTAGATCCTCTAACTTCACCGGGTTGTAAATTGGGTTAGTAATTATCACCAACATACGGATGATTATCTCCCATAGATGTGGTATATGTTCGAATCCCTACAAATGTAAATTAAGTTATATTTAAGAGTAAAAAACTTAAGTTAAAAAGAAACTCAGCACCATGACCAATTGTCTAGTGCTATATCAGATGCAATGCATACCTTGGGGGTGTCCTTTTTTTTCATCGTTCATCGGTAATGTTAAGTTTTAATCCGGTAGTGTAAAGTTGTATATAAATATCGAGTTCACTTCCCTTAAAATATATTATTTTCATCCCCTTCCTCCTCTCCTACGGAAATGTTTAAGCTCTGCCACTGCCTGTTAGTCTTGTCACACTGATTAAAGAGTTCTATTTAATATCACGTCGGCACAATCATTTTGATGTTTGATAAGAGTATAACACTAGTACACTAACTAATTTTTATTTAAGAGTATTAAAATTTGAACATATAAGATGTTGTTTCATTGGTCTATAAAATTTTGACATTTATAAGATTTATTCTTATTTTCTTTAATTTATTCTTTATGCATCAGCAATCTTCATCATGTTAAGCAATTGGTCATATACCTTTAGAGGTCCACCTCAAGTCATAAATTGCCACAATTCACAATCTTAAACGTTATCCGGTTATTCAGCTATCAAAGAAAACACTCAAAAGTTCTAGAGCTATAAAACAAACACGCATCAAGAACCCACGTCTACTAATTAATGGCACCAATACTATCTTACAAATTAGGGTCGTACATTTGTCACTAAAAAATAAAAACTTCTAGGATCAAAAGAAAGTAGCATTTAAGTTAGTGCTAGTGGTTAGCATGAAAAGTTACCGGATGAGTTAGCACTTATGGGATGCTAAATACTAATGAAAAGATGATATTGATATGTGTTATGACTATCCATGGAAACATTTAGTGCAAACGGAACTACGGAAGTAAACTTACTACGCATGGTAGTTATGACCGAAGGAGTTAAAAGTTTCTCTTTTGTCTCTTTAGTTAAAGCCGTTATAAGTTGCTAGACAGTTAAATATATACGATGAAGACAGAATCTTAGATTGATTTTTACAAATAATTTTATTTGTAATTTCTTCGAATCATTTCAATTTAGTTGAATAAAATCGTTAATGGTTGATGATCAATATCTGTTTAGTTGATTCATTTTCAACCATAACCAAGTCAAGAACCGTAAATTTAAGCATTAAAGATAACCTTTAACAAACATTCTAACTTTTTATATTGTATTTAACCTCTTTTTACATAATAAAATTTTAATTTATCATTTGCTTTCCACATACTCCTTCAGTCACTTTTCTATAATCAACTTAGATTCTTTGAACATCAAAAGTTTAAGATATATAGAACTTTGTTTTGGTGGAAGTTGAAAACATAAAGCTACTATAAAGTGCATCAACAATGCATACTTATTATTATGTTCTTAACTTTATCAAAATCGGACGGTAAATACAGTTCATGGTCCCACCATTATAACTGGATGAAATATTGATCAAATCCACGGTGCCGACCAATTGTCATACTAATATTATTACACAATGTTATAGATAAACATTTTATACACGATTAAGGGTGCTTGTTTATTTGTCTGTGAGAGCCTATAAAGAATTTAGTGTCGTTGGTGGCAACAGCCTATGAAGGCATAGGTTGTCTGATTTGTCCACGAGAAATTGTTGTAGTTCTTCTTGTGGTTGTAGTTCTTCTTGGTTGTAGGAGTGAAAACCTTTTAAGAGGTCATCTTTCATCTATTTATTCTAGTCAAACACATATAACTTAGTGTTCTTTTTTCCTTTCATAGCAAGAACGTCAAAGCACATTAATAGATGATATTTGTAATAATATTTTTAGTTGACTTTATCAATGTGGAGTCGCAACAACTACAAGGGAAAGCTAAAATGATAGCTAGAAGCAGTTATATTAGCAATAGAAGTAATAACAATAATCAATAATAGTGGTAGTAGTATGACATGACTGATAATGCTAGTAGTAAAGTCTATAGTACCAATAATATTAGTAGTAAGCACCAACTATAATAGTTCTAGTAATAGTATTGTTAGTAAGAACGTTGTAGCATGCAGTTGGTCTTCTGACTCAATGACATGAAAGTGATTTTTGCGCTTGAGATCTTTTACAATTTCAGGTGAAAACCTTACTCGATCAATGGTTTTCCCATAGTGATACATGGGTTTCTTCCTTGATTGTGTGAGTTATGATTGAAATGTCAAATTAGTATGAACACTTAACATCCGTCTCTCAGGGCCCAATCCCGAAGATGGCACAAACTTTTAGTTAAGTTCAAACCCAAACTTTGTGTCCCAAATGCATCCGGTTGCGGACGAAAACAAGGGTTTTTCCATGTTATTAGGATTTTAGTTCTCAAATCTCAAATTGTGTGTAGCTTCAACAATGGTTTTTCAACATATAGACACATGAACTACGTATCTGCAAGTGTATTAATAGGCGACAACATACCTTTCTGAAACTTTTTACTAGGCGTTATTAGCTATGATTTGAGTTGATTTGTTATATTTTGCTTGATTATGTTTAGTAGTTTGAGTTGATTTGCTATATTTTGCTTGATTAAGTGAAAGGAGGAAGATCAATTCTCATAAAACTTTGGGTTTACTAAAAATTAAACATATGAATAATCTTTGTTGCAATCTAACTATTCTTTTTATTATAGTTTGTTTGAAGATAGAATCATTATGATGAATTTCAACAAGTGAGAGATATACATTCTCATAATAGTATGTTGAAGATCAAACAACATATTGTGGCTTTGAGATTTAAGTATATGAGACTAGCTTTTTAATTTTTTCAGAGTTGATGTACTTAAAATGCTCATGAAATTCACTGATATTTGCTAATTGAGTGAAATTTGAAACTTGTTTAGACTTGATTAATACTTAAAACTTGAGTTACATTAGTTTTGTTACCTGAACCTAACCGATTCAAAAGTTTCAACTTCAGGTCGTTACAAATCCAAGCTCTAAAAAATAGTTACCCTATAAAAAAAATCTTGACTCCACGCACCACTGTTCTTAGGGACGGAGACGTTCCTGAGAATTTCGTGTCATGTGCGAGTAGGAAAATGGGCCCCTAAATATAAATTTATATAAATCAAGCAACTTTAATAAATAAAATGTTTTAGGATGCATAATTTCTGAAAATCACCTCTAGGTCTTCTATTTTTCTCTTTTTACATTTAAAACTACATGATAATTGTTTAGATTGCATAATATCTGCAAATCATGTAACGACGACAAACAACCTCGCAAAATCTTTTACACATAAAAAGACTTGCGTCTGATCACTAAGGCCTCAAGTGAGTTATTGGTTTCAATCAGTGCAAGCTACAAACATCTCCTATTGATTAATGTAGAATCATCACACGGTATATTTTGGTCACAATATGTGATACAAACAATTTGAAAACTTTAAATGATATCTTATATTGTGATGTATAATTACGATCGATATATCATGAAAACTGAGATTGTCTTCGATATTAGTCTAATGCGAATTTGAAATCTCGAACTTGCCGCTTAGGTTTTTATGAACTCGTGAACTACTCGTCTTTCCTCTAACTTGAAAGTTGAAATCGTAAATTGACAAGTTTCATTTTGCAAATATGAACTTGTTTTGCATCATTAATTTGTTGAGATATTGATAGAACCTGGAGATGCAGTTTTGCAATTGAAAGTTTTAAGTGTGAGACTTGAAGATGTGAAGGAATATGATTACAACGATTATATAAACTTGTAGGTTACGGTCACACTACGTGGCAGGTGCGAACCGATTTTTAAAATATGAAAAATGAAAACATACAAGGCTACAAGCAACGGTTGAAGTGAATAGGAAAAAAGTTATTATAGTTCGTGTCACTTGCTAAATGTTAGAAATACAATTGGATTTTTAAACATTAGAATTTGTTTTTTAAAGATTGAATTTTATTTTATATTTAATATTTATAAAATCTAATGTAAGTAAACCCGTATGATGTTCATGTTTCTTGTTAATCCATAACCTCTAATAAAGTAAAGTTTTTTTGTCACTTGTCTCTTAACCATATTTTTACTTGTTTTTTTTTTTTCTAGACATTCACACATCAATTTTCCATCCAAAAGTGTATCCATCCAAAAATGTATTATGGTAATTTAAACACTTATACAAATTTCTCTTTTATTAATTTCTATATTTCTCTCTGTTATATATTTTTTTAAAATCAAACTATCTTTTTTAGAATAGAATTTATGAAGGAAATTAAAAATAACATCTTTTATTAAGATCTAAATAACAAAAAACTAAATTTTTATATAATATGAAATTTTCTAATACATTAAACATTTTTAAAAAAATACTTATAAAATTGTTTTGTTTAAAAAAAATTATGAACATGTGAAATATTTTAAAATAATCTTATTAAAATAACCAAATAATTACAAATCATATTCTTTTAAAAACAAGATTTTTATATTAAAATATTTTTTTATAAAAATCTTAAAACGAATGTTTAAAAATGAAACTATTTACATAAGAGAGTTAAAAAAATATTTAATTGTTTATTTCTTGAACTATTACCTCTACATAATTTTAGTTATATTTCACATTAAAATATTATATTGTAACTATTCATGTTTATTTTACATATATATTTTACATTAAAGTTTATTTCGTTTATTTAATGAGTGTTTAGCCAATCTATCTATCTATAAAAATACTAAAATAAGCGTGAAACTATTGTAGATCTCATTACACTTATTTTTTCATTTCTCTATATTATTAATAATAATATTGAAAACTAATAATATTACTCATACCATTTTTAAATTAAAAAATATATAATTTAATAATTAAAAGCCTATTTTTTTTTTATTAAAAACACACTTTTTAAAACAATTTTTTTATAATATACAGAATAGAACGAATTTAAAAAAACCATTTTTTAAAACAATATATTTGAAAATCATAAAAAAAATTATAAAATAAAAGTTTAAGAAAAATACATTATTGTTTATTTACATAAAGTAGCTATTTAGACGTATATATAATCATATTTTATCTTCAAGCATGATTTTATAATCCATAAATTTTTATTAATAATGTATAATCTCTAATAAAGCAAAGTGTTTTTACCACTTGTCATTCTCATAACCTATATTTTTGATACTTTTCTTTTTTTAAACATTCACACATAAATGTTTCTTCTAAAAGAGTATTATAATAATTAAACAATCATATAAATTTCTCTCTTAGTATTATTATGTTTCTTTCTCTTATAGATTTTTTTACAATCAATTACCTTTTTTTAGGATAGAATTTATGAAGGAAATTAAAAATAACATCTTTTAGTTAAGATCTAAATAACACAAACTAAATTTTTATATAATATGAATTTTCTAAAACAATAAATAATTTTTAAACAAAATACTTTCAAATTGTTTTGTTTTTAAAAAAAATTATAAACAAATAAAATATTTTAAAATAGTCTTTTTAAAAAAACCAAAATAATTACAATCATACTTTTTTAAAAAAATATTTTTATAAAAAAATATCTTTAATAAAATTTTTATATTTTTTTATAAAAATCTTAAAACGAATGTTAAAAATGAACTATTTACATAAGAGAGTTAAAAAATATTATAATTGCTTTATTTCTTGAACTATTACCTATATATAAATTTAATATATATTTACATTAAATATATACTGTAACTATTCATGTTTATTTTACACATGTATTTTATATTAAAATTTAATCTGTTTATTTAATGAGTTTTTAGCCTATCTATTTATTTATAAAAAAATAAAATAAGCGTGAAACTATTGTAGATCTTATTATACTTACTTTTTTATTTTTCTATATTATTAATAATAATATTGAATACTAATAATATTACTCACACCATTTTCAAATTAAAAAAAATTATAATTTAATAAATTAAAAACCTATTTTTTATTAAAACAGACTTTTTAAAAAAAATTTATAAAATACAAAATACAATGATTTTTTTAAAAGTCATTTTTCTTAAAACAATATATTTGAAATTCACAAATTTTTATAAAATAAAATTTTAAGAAAAATGCATTATTTTTTATTTACTTAAGTAACTATTTATACGTACTTATAATAATATTTTATCTTTAAACATAATTTTATAGTTTATTAATTTTTATTAATAATTATTTAATATTTTATTTGTTAAGTTTATATATTACACGGGAACTAACAAAAATAAAAGAAAGAAACATTCCACATCCACCTACACCGATATTCGTTTTGGTTTTTTTTTTCTGTTAATAAAAAAATAATATACATCATATTCTGGACTTAGAGGCATGCTATTTAATTTCTATTGGGCCCGCCGTTAAGAGTTCAAACAACAGTTTAGTTTCTACTGGGCCTGTGAACATTTACGTTAGGCTTTTTTGTTGCTACAAAACTGAAACCACACAAGTAAAAGGTTTGTTGGCTGGAATTTTGGGCCCTTTTTTCTGACCATGGGCCTTGTGCAGCAGTGGGCCTCTCTCTGACCATGTGCTTTATACAGCAGCCCAGCTTGCACAGGCCCAGTAACGTCCGTGATTGGGGGCTCATTTTCATTACTCGAATATAAGCTCAAGAAATGGCCTTGAACATTCACTTATCTTTTGGTTGCACGAGATACCTCCCCTACATCTTGCGGTGGGGAAAACACTAGTTCATGTTAAATGCAACTTCCTCATAAATTATTCTACTAGAAGGAAAAACAAATTCTCTCAAATTACTATATATAATTGTAGCTACATATATTTAGCGGATAATTTTAAATTTTAGAAATTTATTATAAAAAAATAAAATAAGCGTGAAACTATTGTAGATCTTATTATACTTACTTTTTTATTTTTCTATATTATTAATAATAATATTGAATACTAATAATATTACTCACACCATTTTCAAATTAAAAAAAATTATAATTTAATAAATTAAAAACCTATTTTTTATTAAAACAGACTTTTTAAAAAAAATTTATAAAATACAAAATACAATGATTTTTTTAAAAGTCATTTTTCTTAAAACAATATATTTGAAATTCACAAATTTTTATAAAATAAAATTTTAAGAAAAATGCATTATTTTTTATTTACTTAAAGTAACTATTTATACGTACTTATAATAATATTTTATCTTTAAACATAATTTTATAGTTTATTAATTTTTATTAATAATTATTTAATATTTTATTTGTTAATTTATATATTACACGGGAACTAACAAAAATAAAAGAAAGAAACATTCCACATCCACCTACACCGATATTCGTTTTGGTTTTTTTTTTCTGTTAATAAAAAAATAATAATACATCATATTCTGGACTTAGAGGCATGCTATTTAATTTCTATTGGGCCCGCCGTTAAGAGTTCAAACAACAGTTTAGTTTCTACTGGGCCTGTGAACATTTACGTTAGGCTTTTTTGTTGCTACAAAACTGAAACCACACAAGTAAAGAGTTTGTTGGCTGGAATTTTGGGCCCTTTTTTCTGACCATGGGCCTTGTGCAGCAGTGGGCCTCTCTCTGACCATGTGCTTTATACAGCAGCCCAGCTTGCACAGGCCCAGTAACGTCCGTGATTGGGGGCTCATTTTCATTACTCGAATATAAGCTCAAGAAATGGCCTTGAACATTCACTATCTTTTGGTTGCACGAGATACCTCCCCTACATCTTGCGGTGGGGAAAACACTAGTTCATGTTAAATGCAACTTCCTCATAAATTATTCTACTAGAAGAAAAACAAATTCTCTCAAATTACTATATATAATTGTAGCTACATATATTTAGCGGATAATTTTAAATTTTAGAAATTTATTATAAAAAACTACTACTTAAAGATAATCAATAAATAAAAAGTAACTAAATTTTATCTATACAACTAGGGTGGAACCCCACGTTTCACGGGGATTTTTTGATTGTTTGTTGGAGGTTATTTAGATTTTAGAATATATATGTTTGTTTGTGTGTTGTTGGTTTGTTGAAAAGTATCCATATTTTTTTTTTGCATAACACCAACTAGTTATATTTAAGCCATATTACCATAAACACACTTTTTTTTATTACAATTAATAATGTTTAGTCAAGTTACATCAAATAAAAGGTAGACGGGCAACAAGCTGCGCCGCCACCCCTTTTTGAATAGCAAATCCTAACCTTCCAAAAACAAATCCTTGCCTCCCCGGGGTTGAGCAATGGTTGTCTATCACCCGTTGGACCCTGGTCAAAAGTTGATAGCTTCTTCTGGCTAGGGAGCCAAATGTATCAAAAGCAAAGGGAACAAAAGCGTGCTGGTTCTCTGCGCAAGCTTTAGCATGTTTATCCACTTTCTTTGATTCTGCCTTTCTTGCAGCTTGACCAGCTACAAAACCATTTTCCCGTAAACCAACCAAGGGGAAACCCCTGTGAGGTCCACACAAGCATGTTTGCCCCGCCCAGCCAAAGACGAGCAGATCCGCTGGTCGCAAAGTAGACCTCCCCTCCATAGGGTCCATGAGGAAATTCACAGGGGCTTCTTTCTTAGCAGAAATCCCAGCTCTTCTTAGGATGTCCCCCAAAACATCTCGTACCCAGTCATGCCGATATTTGAACCCAGGTAGCTCTTTACAGTGAAGGGCGTGCTCCCCATATTTATCCATACAAGCTTTACGACATATCGGACATGTTTCATCTTCCGGTACATAGGGATCATCAACCGGTATTTGAGAATTGCTCTATATTCTACTGGAGACATGCACTGTCCCAACCCTTCAATCGGGATAACGGTCAAAAAGTCCTGAGCATGGGGGCTCTTCAGGCACTCAAACACCGCCTTTTGGCGGGATGACAAAGAAAAAACTTCTCCCAGGCTTTGAGCGATTTTGCTAAACAGAGCATTCGCCAAAGTTGTTTGTGGCTTCGAGGGGGCGGTGTCCTTATTAGAGAAACCGCCAATATCCAAGTCTGGGAGAAGGACATATAAGCGTTCAAGCGCCTGCTGATAGTCCGGTCAAGCCCGAAGACCCCACTGTTTCGAAGGATATGATCTTGTAGTTCCCAAGACTGAGCTCTAGAGGCCACAAAAGCATAAGCCCCAACATCTCGAGCTGAAAGGAGTCCCAAACCACCGAGACGCATTGGCAAAGATGCCAAACGCCATTGGAGATCACTAAAAAAAGGGCCACCACCTACGACTATGTCTTCTATAGCCTCCCTGAGGCCATCATCGAACCGAGATACCGCATCCTCCATCAAATGGGGTGACAATTGCGCAACCCAAAAAGTAACTTAGCAACTCCCATGCACGACCTTAGCAAAAGTAGTTCACATTGGGGATTCCTAAGGCAGGGCAAGAGTTTCATGAGGTCAACCGCTCCCGAGGCCCGCCGCCCAGCCAACTCCTCAATAAAGCTAGGATCACGGCTAACAACTCCTCCAAGGAGCTTAACCCCCCTCTCGGGTCTACCAATCCCTCTCGGGAAAAGTCCGTCTTGAACTTTACGCCCATCGCATGTCGGCCAAAAAACCTCTGTTTTCTTAATGTTGAGATAAAGCCCCAGATGGCCCTTCCACGTTGATGATGTCTAAGGCCTTAGCAACCTCAGACGCGTTGCCGATAATTGTTCCATCATCCAAATACCAAGCATGAAACAAAAGGTTACAACGGTCCTGGACCCGAAGAATAAGGGGGTGTAAGCAAGGCAAAGAGAAGGGCCTAAGGGATCTCCTTGTTGTACTTCGGTAGTAGCCCCAATACAATCATTACCAACACAACTTAGCAGGCTGGGCATAAAGAAATTGGACCCACCGATAGATTGACGGGCAATGCTGATGAACCTCTGAAGGAAGGTTGTGCGGTCGACCGTGTTAAAAGCATTAGAGAAATCCACAGTAAGCAAGGCCAAGGAGCCGTCTTCATGACAAGAGTTGAGAAACTTGTTTGCACTGTGAAGCACCGCCTCTGCACCATTAGGCATCCCTACCCCAAATGAAAGTCCCCCAAGTGCTGGGCCATGTCTTTCCCGACCTTCTTCATCGCCACCTTAGAAACCAACCTTCGCCAAATACACCCCACAGCAATAGGCCGAATTCATTTATCAGGCTTCAATAAGGGGGTGAGGGGGGCCGACGCAACAAACTCAGCAAGCACTTTAGGGAAAGATCCCTCAAGCAATAAGTTAACAACTTCAGTAATGCTCGTAAGCAAACTGAGGGGGTCACAGAGCCCTCGCCACCAATAGCATCTAACAAGTGTTGGGCCCGCATCCCGTCCCTACCACATGACGTCCCTTTGGGGAAGGATCAGATACATTTGAACACACACTCCTCATCAACAACAAGAGTGGGTTGGGCTAAAGGGTTGGAAGGCAAGGACGGGGGTGGCACCACTGGGTGTTTATCATAAGAGCTTTCAAGGTCGACTCACCAAAAGGGGCAACTCCACTAGAGCATAGGACCTTAATCGCAGCCGTGAAATGCCCATCTCTGACTTTCCGAAGACATTACTTAACATTAGGGCCCTTTCCTTGTCTTCCTCTCTCATGCATTCCCCCCTAATAGCACCAGCCTCTCCCACGCTATCCAACAGGGACGAGACCAAAGCATCAAACCCGAACCCATTTTTCCAAACTGTTAGCGCGTGCAAGATGTTACTACACTGCAAAGATTTCCTGTTCCCTGATCTTCGCTCTCGTCTGGTGGATGGTCTGACCACCCGCAAGGTGCAACGTGGACGCAAAAGCATTGAACCCAATTTTCAACGGAACCTGGCGACTCCACCACTTTACGCAAAGCACATGTTAAAACCTGAGCGAACACAGCCGACAACTGGGGGGAATGCTTTTAACAGTCTGAATGGGGAGTGAAAAAACCCGCTCGAGGAGGTTAACATCACCCCCGAGCCATGCTGGGTGACGTGGGTTGTGCCAACCACCACTTGACATGGTCACCGGATCCCAACAATAAAATCTTCAACATCCCCCGAGAACATGTCAAACGACACGACCTTATCATCATGCTTGCACCCCCTACTGAGTGCATGCACTACCATGCACCTTCCACACAACCATTTATCACCTGCCTTAAGAACTTCCCCAACATCCAAAAAAAGCTCTAAATCCTTGGAGATAGCCTCCTTCAAAGACAGCCTTCGGTTTTCTGTCTTGAGGTGGGTGCTTTGGATGTGTTCAAGTAGGCTGAAAAAACCTCCAGACCCAGGTTTGCCGTCTTTACATTCGTGGAAAGATTTGAAGGGGCATGTCCTTAAACCACTAGCAGGGCCTTGCACAGAGCCCCTTGGCTTAACATTCCGACCCCTCCTTGTAGGAGCCATGCGCGTAGGTTAACTGCCACTAGAGATAAAAAAACAAAAACACATAAACGGTGCACCGAACTCGAGATGAGTTGTGAGGGGTAGAATACCGATGGAACCCTATACAAGCCGAAGGAGGGCAGCAACCGCGAGTTGCCCACCCTCTAGATGGTACCTCACATGACCCCTCACACCATGGCCGTTAGTTAAAGATTAGCAACCCAACAATACGATGAAAGATTAGAAGAGCCGAATTTGAATTTCAAGATCAAATCACCTTAAACAATACCCACTTCACAAGATTACTAAAAAAACACAATTTCTCAAACCTTCACTCGTAGGGGCATTTGATCGAACACCTTGTGTGCCTAACCTTGACGGGGTAGTTGAATTTCTTTTCCCTTTTTTCAAACCTAACTTGACGATCAATCGGTGTTGAATTCAAGAATGAAGAGAGAGCTAGCTTTCGCATTGGAAGCTCGATCTCAGTTCGGTTGCTTCATTGGTCGCAAAATATTATGAATGTTCTCAATCTACCAAAAAACACTTTACATAGATAGCCGATAACGTGCAAATACAACCCTTAAAAAGAATTATATGTTTTTCGTACACTATTCTAGATATCCATATCTACATAGATATTTACTTTTGATAGTGTTGGTTACAAAATATATATACTGTGGCATTAATTATATGTTTTTCATACACTATTCTAGATAAACAATAGATTTAGCAAGCAGTTTGCAATCCTTTTAGTGTAGCAAAATAGGTTATGTTAGGCTTTCTACATGCATACGCTGGCCAAAAGGGCTTTGGTTATCTGGGTTGGTTTAGAGTTTAGACGACCTTACCTGGTGCGTTGTAACGTGATCGTTGAACTGGTGGCCGCATTGACAGATTTGTTTTATGTTACGTGGGCCAGATAAATAAAAACATTGTAGCCAAACACCGAAAAAAGAGAGGACAAAACAATAATGCTAGTAGTCTATGCAAGCATATAAATAGATGCTCATACAAAATGTTGAGTGCAAAGCCGACTCGTTGATTTTGAGTTTTTGATCGTCATTAGGTAAAATTTTAATTTCTAAGCTTAGTTCTTAATTAATCGAGTTTTAGGATTCACTAGGGATACGTCATTAAATGATATCGTTTTTTAACGCTTACGATTCATATGACTCACTCATCAAGATAATCCAGAATTGTTGGGTTATTGGATTTTAATAATCCCAACTTTGGTCAGGACTAATCTCAACTCAAAAAATATTTACAGACATTAATAATTTTAAACTTAATTTTCTCTAATAATTCATTACTAATTGAGAGTTAACCATTGTTAGTTTTTTTTATGAAATAAGGCCAACTTTAAGTCATTTTTCAACTCTAGCACCGGCTAGTCTCAATTAGGTCAATTTCTCATTGTCTAACCTTCATAATCACCTGAAATCTACCTCCAACGAGCTTGGTGGCTTAAATTAGGAGGTGAAGATTGATGGGTTTTTTTTTGTGCAGAAGTTTAAATTGACAGATCTGATGATATATTTCAACTTTATGTTTAATGTTTTGATCATAAAAATAGTACACATTATAAAAAACTAACGGGGTTAACTCTCAGTTAGTAAGGGTTTGTTGGAAGTAAATAAATTCAAAGTTAAGAGTATCTCTAAATATTTACTGAGTTGAGATTAATCCCGACTAATAAATGAAATATAGGATTTGTTAAAACCAATAACTCTAATATTAAATATTGTTCATGTTAATTGGTACTTATTCTATCGTGTAAGATAAAAGCTTAAGAAGATTGTTAATGGATATGTTATTCAACATTCTTTTTTAATTGATGTCACCTGTTCGATTTAAAACAAACCAATTTGAATTATTATATTTAATAACCAACACTTTCCTAAACTCTTTTATATATTCAAAGAATCTTGAATAACTATTACTATTGTTACATATATTCAACGTACACATGATTGTTTAATTATAAAATTCAATAGAAAAGTGTCTAAACGTTTCCTACCATTATCCAAATGAATTTATGAATCTTATCCGATTGCTAAATTATTAGATGATGTAAATTTCTATTTGTGTACATTCAATGCAATCTAATATGGCAAATCAGTGTGCGGATTCATGTGAATAATATCGTCACAAAAAACGTGTAGAGTACTTTCACATGACGTTCATGTAGACATCATAAATTACTCGTCACACACTTCAGAAGCTACCTTGTATGCTAGCTGATGTATTGTGCACTTTTGTATCGGATTAAACGACCTTTTACCTCTATATCCCATCTTACTCTAACATACAGTAAGTCTTCTTTCATACCCCTAACAATTCGTGCAAATTATTATCTTTGCATCAAGAACCTTGTATCGAACACATCAACGTCTATATACGTTCTTGAATTCTCATCGCTTGAACTTATGGTATCAATACACGAGGAACACAATTTGAGTTATTTTCAATAAAACAAGGTTGTTATGTTCATCAAATGAACCAATCGAAGATTCATAAGAGTTTGATGACGAAAACGCCAAAGTTTTATATAAATATGTTATTGTAGGAGAAAGTGGTTGGAAAAATAAGAGTATATATTGAAGATTAGTTAGAAATTGATTTAAAGTGACTTATATTATATTTATATATTAGTTTACTTCACATTGTGGATGCTTTTAAGTCAACAAATTAAAGTCCTTAGGTTGAAACTATCAATCATATGCACATAAGCTTCATTTGTTTATTTTAACCTCATTTATCAAGTCTAGACACCATCAAACAACCAAAACCCATTCTTTATCATGTATCCCCCAAATCAACCACCACACTCACACCACCAATCACCACAGCCACCGCCACCTCCGCCACCACCACCTCCACCACCTCAGTATGCCGCCGGTGTCCCAGCTCACTTTGTGGCTCCTACGTGCAACACAAAATGGTCCAGCAGCTTTTGTGCATGTTGCTCCGATGTCCCCATTGTAAGTCTCATCTTTTCTTTTAATCTTAAGGCACTACTATTTATGCACAAGGTACAAGCCGCAAGCGGATTTGTCTTAGTGTGTTTGTGATTTGTGAACCACAGGTTGCCTAACATGTTGGTGCCCGTGCATTACTTTTGGACAAATAGCAGAGATTGTTGACAAGGGAAACACTTGTAAGTATCATTTTTCAACGGTAATACAATTTCTGACATGACAAGAAACACGAGAAACAATTGCTAGATCACATCAAGCAACCTTGTTGTGTTCTTGCTCCTTAATTCTATACTTCCATATTAATATTATTAATGTTTGTAGACTTGTTTCGATCTATAACACTAGCAATAAATGAGCAACAATATACCAAATTAAAGCCTGAAAAAGAATATTTTCTATGTATTACTGTTTTATACAGCTTGTGGAAAGCATGGGCTACTCTATGGATTAGTAGCGGCTCTCACTTGTTGTGGATGCATGTATTCTTGCACGTATCGGACTAAAATGAGGAGTCAGTATGGATTGCGTGAATCTCCTTGTAACGATTGCTTCGTTCATTTTTGTTGTGAACCATGTGCTTTGTGTCAAGAGTATCGTGAGCTCAAGCATCGTGGGTTTGACATGTCAATAGGTAACAAACAACACTTGCTTCTGTGCATCCGTCTAAACATCCAAACACAATCAATTTTAAGTACAAAACTATATGAACTGTGTAACTAGACACGCATATTTATTATTTTAGTTGTGATATATTTATAACCGTCTCTTTCTGTCACTTATTATATCTAGCAAACATTACGCTTAAATGGTTAAGTTCTTATTTCTTATTAATTGTATTCTTTTTTCAATTATACAATTTTTTTCTCACGATGAATTTGTTTTTAATGTATACTAATAATTATATAATTATATAGGGTGGCAAGGAATATAGAGTGGCAAAATTATGGAGTGCAAGTGCCGCCAATGGCCCCAAGAGGAATGTACCGTTAAGTAACGACACATCATGAATGTTATTTCATGAATTTGTTTGTATTTAAAGTTGTTAAAACTGTACTTATATTGGTGTTAATTTGTGGTGTGAATTCTTATCAAATACCAATAAAGTGTAATTAAGAAACCCTCCCGCCAATCAACAGAAATATATAGTATTTAAGAATATATATATATATATATATATATATATATATATATATATATTATATATATATATATATATATATATATATATATATATATTATATATATATATTTATATATTTATATATATTTATATATTTATATATTATATATATTTATATATGAACAAATACATATATCCAAAACAACACATATATAGGGGAGATTATCATACTGGTGAAAAAAAGTACAAAGGATATGAAACTGTCAGGGCACGACGAGTAGTGGTTGAGGGATAAATCCTCCATAGATAATCGCGCATAGAAATTAAATATTTACGCATGCAATTAGTAATTACAAAATTGTATATAACTTATTACGCTTAATAATCAGACAACCATATAACTAGTTATATAATAACTATTATGTAACTGATTACGCTTAATAATCAGACAACCATATTAATAGTTCTGAAAGTTGTAAGATAATTAGTAACATGTGTTTATAGTTATACAACATATGTTTATAATTATTTAAGTTATACGTATAACACATATGAGCTTTGTTTATAAAGTGAATTTTTCTTTAAAAAAAGTTAAAGAAAGACCATGCTCAATTTAAAAAAAATAAAAAATCACGATTGGTAAAGTGATTTTTTCATGAAAAAGTTATATGATTTTAGAACGTGGCAATTTGAATATGTTAATAATTGTAGTTTGTCTAAATTTTATATATCTTCATTTTTACATTTAAAACATTGATTACTTGTCACCCCTTCGACATTTTCCTTTTGTATTCCATCAAAGCCAGCGTCTCACAAAATAAACGTAAATATGTGTAAAAGATACATACTACGCATTAAAATATATTCTTAAACTTTGATAAATTATGTCTAAAAATGTAACTAAGGGTTCGTCATTGTATGTGTATTATAATGAACTACCCATTATATACGCGTTTGTGTGTATGGGGGCACTTCAATACACGACCGATTCCAATTACATATAACTATGAGAACAATATAAGCACTGATATGTATTGTATGTAAAATAATCACATTTAGTTGAGATGCAAAAGACATTACAAAATTGTTTCATATATCATATAGTATAGTACTCATGTATTACATGAGTTATATAAATAAAATATGTAATAGTTTTTTAATAAAGTTATAAATTATAAAATGATATTATTAAATAAAATATGATTTAATTACGTATAAGTAAGTAACTTAAGTAAAACATAGCAAAAGTATCATTTTAAACTTTTGTTTTATAAGTATTGTGTTTTTTTAATTGTTTTTTATAACATTTTGGTATTTTTTAAAATTTTATTAAAAAATAATCATCCTTATAAAACTTAGAAACAAAAGCCGGTAGTAAAATGGTTCGTACTTTAAGTTTTTTATTTTTGTATCTTAGACATTTTTAAAGTGTGTTTTTGATATAAAAATCTAGTTCTTAATTTCTAGAATCCATATTTTTATTTGAAAATATTTTAAATAATATGATTACTATATATATTATTATAACTTATTACAAAATAACGAAAGAAAAATAAAAATAAGAAAACCTAATCTATAAATATTAATGAAACAATGTTTTTTTGCCACTGGTCATTTTCTTAAACCATTTTTTGACATTTGTCATCATTCTAAACATCGTCATTTTATTTTTCCTTTAAAAAGATATTAAAGTAATTTACATTCAAATAATTTCTCTCTCTTCATAAAAATTAATTTGGTTAATTGATAAATTTTTCTCTCTCATCTACATTTTTTAAAAATAAAACTATGTTTATAAAAATAGATTTTATTTAAGAAAATTAAAATTCATGTATTTTGTAAAACACTAAACCTTTAGAAATAAAATATTTTTAATCGGTCCGTTTTTTAAAATAGATATAAAAAATATAGAGTTTTCTAAGAGTAGTTTTATTAAAACGACAACCAGAATAATTAGAAACTTGAGTTTTTAATAAACAAAATTTTTATAAGCAATTAATTTTTATAAGAAAATCTTAAAACGAGTATTTAAAAATAAAACTATTTAGATAAGATAATTAAAAATAGTATAATTATTTTATCTTTTAAACAAGTATATATATATATATATAATTGTATACATATCTTATATTAATATCATACCGTAACTTCTCGTGTTTATTATTAACTATAATCCGTTTAATAAATGAGTTTGTAGACTATCTATATATCTATCTATCAATAACATATCTATTGTTTATTTACTTCAAATAGTTATTGATATGCAATTATAATCATATATTATATTCAAACATGGTTTTATAATTCATAAAATTTTATTATTAATTATTAATTATTTTATTTATTCAACCATGTAATACACGAGATACTAACCTAGTATGTTAATATATTACATCTTTAATAGATTCATAGGAATATGAAAAAGTGTATAAAGGTTTTGCTACTTAATTGGTGCTCTGTTGATATCCATCCATATATATTAAAAAATATCTTCAATTGTTTTCAGCAATTCAAACAAATAATTTTATAAGCTCAAATGTCCAAGAGCTTTTATTGTCTTAACTGAGTCAGCAATGCCAAATTAGTTTAAACCTTATGCATCCTTTTATATTTAAGCTAATGGATGACCCCACCTCATAAACAAACTTATGTGTCACATTCCTTTAACTAATCTTCTTTTAATATCCCAAGCATCGCTACAATCTAATTTCAAAGCAATTTCTGATAATAAATGTTAATTAAATTTACGTTCAATGATCCCCTCTAATATTTAATAAATTAACTTTATCTTAAATTTTAAATGTAATGGATGATCTTTGGACCCTCAAGATGGTTTGTTGAAAATTTTAAAATAAAATTTACTATAGTACAATTCATAAGTATGGGGGAATATATATATGTATTTACGCACTCATATACAATATTAGAGTTGACGTATGTATTTACACACTCATATACAATATTTGAGCTATGAAGATCAAGAATGTGGCCATTGCAGAGGTCGCGGAGTTGGTCAAGAGAGGGATGGTCGAGTCCAACCAAACAAAAGTCGAAAGCAGCTACACAAAAGTCGCACACGGTTTATAAGTGTAACGAGGCTTGGTCATTTTAAACGTTTGAGTTTATAAGTTAATTTAAATATTTCTATTTTTGAAAAATCATAAGTTAATAAGTTACTATTTCCAATCAAAATAAGCAATCCCAACATGTTTGAGATGCTAGATTTATATTCTTGTTAGGGCCTGCATTTTTATTTTATTTTGTTTTGTATTTGAATCTTCTATTATGGGTCATAAGTTTGTTAGGATAATATATTTGATTTATTAATTGTTTAGTTTTATCTAATGGATCAAGATAATTATTATTGTTTGGGTTATCTCCTTTTGCTTTTTCTAAGCTTTAAGTTTTTTTTGTTACTAATGTATGTTATACACTAATCAAAGATCAATCGTTTTGTTATACCTAAACCAAGTGTTTAAAATTCAGAATATAATACAAATTTTACAAGTTGATGATTAAAGATTTTAAATATGTTTTTTCTCTGCTGTTTCGAGAGTTCACACTTCACATGTCATTGTAGAGTATGGTCCATATATGTTATCATGAAGCACTCCTACACATTAAAAGTCCAAGTAAACTCTTTCTTTTGTTGGTAACACTTGGTTTAAACACTCAACCATGTTTCCTCATAAGTTTCCACCACCGTCGACCCCGCCACCGGGACACGGCCAACCACCATCGCAGCCCAACGCCGCTGGTGTTTTGCCGCCAACGGCTATGATACCTCAGACCCCTTGGTCTAGTGGAATATGTGACTGTTGCGTTGATATCCCCAATTGTAAGTCATTCAAACTATGTCATCTTCTTTACTTCTTGTATACTTAAAATGATTGTAACAATAAAGTGAAGCTAATACCTTTGATCTAAAACAATTTTCTTGTTGATAATGTAATATTTTTGTTAAGAAATGCAACCTTCTTGTTAGAAAAATGCAACTTCTTATATCTAAAATGTTACGTCACACTCATTTTCTAAATCATTTAAGTTTTCTAAACACAGGTTGCTTGACATGTTGGTGTCTTGCATTATTTTTGGACAAATAGCCGAGATCATAGACAAAGGAAATACTTGTAAGTACTCTAATAACATGTATGCTAATTTCGGACAACTTGCAATAGATTGATAAGTTTATTGTGTTTAACACAGCTTGTGGTGTGCATGGAGCCATATACACGATCATCAGTGTCTTACGTGTTGCGGTTGCCTTTATTCTTGTGCTAATCGAACCAAAATGAGGCGTCAATATGGATTGCCCGAAGCTCCTACTAACGATTGTTGTGTTCATTTCTGTTGTGAGCCGTGCGCCTTGTGCCAAGAGTATCGTGAGCTTCAACACCGCGGATTTGATTTGTCGATTGGTAATGATCATATATGTCTTTCTCATACGTGTCAGTTTGACTGCAAATTGATATAATGTTTTAAGTTAAGTTCAATTTTACTACTAAAAAATTGTTTAAAATAATTATTTTCTTACAAAAGATCAATTTATCTCTAAAGTTTTCATAAGTTGTTTTAATTTCACTTCAAAAGTTTTATTAGTTGTTTCAATATTTAAAAAAAATGTTATTTTAATCAAAGTTTAAAATTGAAATTAACTATTATTTTTTTTATCATGAAACTTATGATAAATTTGATGATCAATTCAAGAAAAGGTTTTTATTTATATTATATATATAGGATGGCAAGGGAATATGGATAGGATGATGCGTAACAATGGGGTCCAAATTCCACCAATGGCTCATGAAGGAATGAATCGTTAATAATAACCAATTGTATTAATCTCAATCATGTGACCCGGTGTCTATTTGGGTGCGACCTCTTTATTGTCTTGTATATAAGTAAAGTTTGTTATTGTCACATCTTTCAATGATAATGATAACGAGATTATTATTGTATATATGTGTTTGTTTGTTTCTATTCTCAACCATGATTGTAAATCTCAATATGATTATATTATGTTTTGGTTTTATCTAATATCTTCGAGGATTAGGGATTAAAGTATAACTTATGGGTTATGAGCTATTATAAGATTTTCTTCTATACTGTTTAAAAATAAACAAAATTACATATTTTCCCCTATCAAATTTATTTTATTACATATATACTTAGCTTAAGATTTCAATTACATATATACTCTTACAAAACTTAGTCATTCAAATATATACTCAAACTAAAATTTTAGTAACATATATTCTCTTAACTAAACAAAAATATTACATATTTACTTATTTGAATATATTTTATTAAAATTAACATATATAAATGCTTTAATTGTTAATCTTATTTTTATTAAAACTTTAAAATTAAGTATTTATTCATTTCTTAACTAGTTTTTCTTTTTAACTAACTTTGGATATATAATTATTTATTTATGTTTTAATATTATCATTTCTTACTTTCTTTATACTATGTTTACCTTCTAGATGGTAAGATTCCTTGGTTCACGTGGAAAAACTTTCAATCCCGTCATGCAACACAATTTAAACATCTTTTTTCTTGTTTTTACATTACGAGTATTCTCTGGTCTCCAATCATGCTTTTGCACCTGTTTAATTAAAAAACTAATAGACCCAAACTTTTCGCGAATCTATTCAAGTAGCTCAAAACTACTAGAAACAAACTCAAAAGAAATACACACTAATTATATTGGAATTGCTTTATCACCATCCACCATCCATATTGTTTGCAGTGTACACCTATGGTCAAAAAAAGTGACCGACCAAAAACAAGTGATTTGGCTAAAATTTCAAACATACAACTTCAAAAATGATATTTGAATACAGAATTATGTTACAAGTGATGATTTTTGATGTTGTAGTTTGAGTATCTGAATCAGGATTTTTAAAATAGTTATGTTTTTCCATTCTTCAGTTACGACTGTTAGTGAGACTGGTGGAGGGTGATAAGACGATTCCAACGCAACTAGTTAGTTTCTGTTTCGATTTTGAATCAAGCTAACAAATAGATTCACGTGAAGGTACATGTTTAATAGTTTTTGAACTAAACATATGCAAATGCGGGATTTGAGATATGAGAATTACTCACAACGTAAAATAAGTAAAATTATGTGTTCGAATTGTGTATGTGAACTAGAAAACATTATGCTCGAAAGGTAAATAAGATAAAAAAGAAGAACATAAAATACATTAGTTTAGAAACGTTACAAATAATCAAAACTCGAAAGTTAGTAAAAACGTTATTTTAAACTTTAATCATAATAAAAATAAAAATACTAATTATATAAGTTATATTTAATAAAATTATAAATTTGATAAATATGTAATATTTATGTTTTAATATATCATTTCTTACTTTCTTTATACTATGTTTACCTTCTAGATGGTAAGATTCCTTGGTTCACGTGGAAAAACTTTCAATCCCGTCATGCAACACAATTTAAACATCTTTTTTCTTGTTTTTACATTACGAGTATTCTCTGGTCTCCAATCATGCTTTTGCACCTGTTTAATTAAAAAACTAATAGACCCAAACTTTTCGCGAATCTATTCAAGTAGCTCAAAACTACTAGAAACAAACTCAAAAGAAATACACACTAATTATATTGGAATTGCTTTATCACCATCCACCATCCATATTGTTTGCAGTGTACACCTATGGTCAAAAAAAGTGACCGACCAAAAACAAGTGATTTGGCTAAAATTTCAAACATACAACTTCAAAAATGATATTTGAATACAGAATTATGTTACAAGTGATGATTTTTGATGTTGTAGTTTGAGTATCTGAATCAGGATTTTTAAAATAGTTATGTTTTTCCATTCTTCAGTTACGACTGTTAGTGAGACTGGTGGAGGGTGATAAGACGATTCCAACGCAACTAGTTAGTTTCTGTTTCGATTTTGAATCAAGCTAACAAATAGATTCACGTGAAGGTACATGTTTATAGTTTTTGAACTAAACATATGCAAATGCGGGATTTGAGATATGAGAATTACTCACAACGTAAAATAAGTAAAATTATGTGTTCGAATTGTGTATGTGAACTAGAAAACATTATGCTCGAAAGGTAAATAAGATAAAAAAGAAGAACATAAAATACATTAGTTTAGAAACGTTACAAATAATCAAAACTCGAAAGTTAGTAAAAACGTTATTTTAAACTTTAATCATAATAAAAATAAAAATACTAATTATATAAGTTATATTTAATAAAATATAAATTTGATAAATATGTAATATTTATGTTTAATTAAAGATGATGTACGTAATTAAAATTAACTAGGCGTATTTCTACCGCGCTTCGCGGTGGGTATCAAGCTCAGAATATTTTCTTCTTGTGGCTGCAAACAATAGTTTACCACGCCATAACAACAAGCCCTCTCACCATCAATTACATCCCAAAGTAAAAAAACAGTTCCAAAAACAACACCATGAATCGTTAATCACACAACATTAGTTCATCATTATAAGCATCGTCATCATAACCATGTAGTTTAAAAACCAGATTCAGGGATCGAACCTCAAATGGTTGTACCATCATCATCACAACCTTAACAAAAGGAATGAAGGATCGATGCTCAGATCAAGGCAGGTTATCATCACCACCGTAGACACCTGTGAAGTTAGGATTCAAATGATAACATTGTCATCGTCATCACTAACATATGATACCTGTAACACCCGGCCCTTCGCATCAACAATATTGTCCGCTTTGCCCACGAGAAGCTCACGGATTTGCTTTTGGTTGCCCAGGTGAAAACTTCCCAGGGAGGTCACCCATCCCTAGATTGCTCCCACCTGAGCACACTTAACTATGGAGTTCTCCTCTCATCCACAGCCAATACGCCCAAAACGCGTTGTTGATGTTAGAGACCAGACATTCCTTATGAACCAAGAATTTCTCCTATCCACGGCCGATGTGGGATATGTGTAGGGTGTCACAAGCACCCCTTGTTTGGACTCATCGTCCTCGATGAGCCGAGAAGTCACCATCCTTGGTGAGGTGTGTCCCAAACCCCGAACGGCATAGGAGTGGCTCTGATACCATTCTGTCACACCCGGCCCCTCGCATCAACAATATTATCCGCTTTGCCCCCGAGGAGCTCACGGATTTGCTTTTGCGCAGCGGAAGCTTGGTGGGCCCATAACCCACAGGTTATAGAGAACTAGGATTGCATTTGCATCTAGACTATAGCCTTAGACACAACACTAGCATTGCACGGATACAATTACTTGTTTACGACTTTTGGATGTACCATTCATGGCATACTCGCACTACGTTACAGGATGTCCACATCATCATCATCTGAACCATAGATGTCACC
This sequence comes from Flaveria trinervia, assembly GCA_025506515.1. Taxonomy (NCBI): domain Eukaryota; kingdom Viridiplantae; phylum Streptophyta; class Magnoliopsida; order Asterales; family Asteraceae; genus Flaveria; species Flaveria trinervia. Next base: position 75,332,693 of record CM046453.1, read on the forward strand.
TATATCACTCTCGACTAGCAGGGAGACCGAGGATTCCGCTCGTCTGCCTTCAGCATCTATACCTGTTTCTTCACCCCCGGAGTCTAAGAGACGCTGACTTGAGCCTACCGTTGCCGCTACGGGGTACGGGGAGCCCTTAAATGCCCATGACTCACCTAACACCCATGATTGGGACTGGTTACCAGGATTGATTGCCCGATGGATTAGGGAGGAGAACGTGCCCTACCCTCCTACTCCCTTCACACCTGCTTCTACTCCTATCCTACCATGTATTCCTCACCCGCCTGAACAATCTTTCGCCGCCTTTGTAGCTGCGATGAAACGTGAGGTACGCTATATGCATCAGACAACCGGAAGGGTTAAAACCCTATCAGAGGATCAGGCTCGAACACATAAACGCATAGAACTCCAGAAAGAAAGCCTTGAATCCACTGACAAGTGTCATAATAGACTCGTTAAGGAATTTAAACAACTAGTGGCTTGTGTTAACACTTTAGAGGCTAGAGCCGTGGAATCCGAGCAGCATCGTGTTCAAGCAGTAGTGAGAATTGCGGAATTAGAGGCACAGGTCGAAGCTCTAGTTGCACAACAAGAAGAAGAGGAGCTCGAAGAGGAACCTGAGGAGGAACCTGAGGAAGACCCTGAGGAGGTTCCAAAAGATGATGAAGAAGATGCAGCATCAGTTATCTCTTCAGCTGGTGACGAGACCTAAGCATTTCATGTCATTTCCTTAACCTAGGTGGGAAGGGTTGTTCCCATCCAACTGATATATATTTTGAATTTTGATCATTTGATTTGAATATATTGTACTCCTTACAATTTATTTTCATCGAAGATTAGTATTTGATATTTTTTTGGTTGCTGTGGCTTTGTGAAATACATGATTATTTATATTGTACATTATGATGACTATATATTATATATTTTCTCATATTTGTGTACTGTGAATTGAAGAATCATGTCTGGAAGAAGACCTGGACGCCCGAGTGGGCGGGGAAACGTCAACATGACTCAAGCTGAACTGGATGCCATCATCAATGAGCGTGTAGCCGACGCGCTTGCAGCTTATGAGCAGACCCGCAATCAGAACCAGAACAACCAGAATCTGAATCAAGGTCCCTCAGTCTGCACCTTCAAGATGTTTATGGACTGCAAGCCTCACTCTTTCAGTGGTTCTGAGGGTGCTGTCACATTGCTACGCTGGTTGGAGAAACTTGAGTCGGTTTTTGCCATGTGCAATTGTCCTGTTGGGAACCGTGTCAAGTATGCATCTGGCACATTAGAAGGACCAGCGTTAACTTGGTGGAACTCACAAGTCCAGACGTTAGGACTTGAGGCTGCTAATAACCTACCATGAGATGATTTCAAGAAGCTGATGAAGGAAGAATACTGCCCGAGGAATGAAGTCCAGAAGCTAGAAAGTGAATTCTGGAATCTTAAAATGGTTGGCTCCAACATTGAGGAATATACGACTCGTTCACACGAGTTGGCTACTTTATGTCCTCAGATGGTAGACCCAGACTACAAAAGGATAGAGAGGTATATTGATGGGTTAGCTTCTCAGATTCAAGCTAGTGTCATAGCTACGGAACCTGAGACTATTCAGCATGCCATCCGATTAGCTCACAGACTTACCGATCAGGCGGTGGCGCAGGGCACTCTGCCTAAACGTAGCACTACATCTAGCTCATCCGACCATAAGCGAAAATGGGAAAGTACCACCGGCAAGTCTTCAAACTCGAACAACACCCAGCAACAACAAGTCAGAAAGTTTGACTCTTCCAGAAGCTTCACCAACAATAATCAGAACAACAACAACAATGGTCAGGGAGCAAGTAACTATGTGGGCAAGTATCCAAAGTGCAACAAATGTAACTTTCATCATCATGGCCAGTGTGATCGTTTTCGTTGTCAAAGGTGTGGAAGAATGGGCCATGCTGCTAAAGACTGTAGGGGTGAACTGATGACCAGGCAACAACCTTATCAACAACAACAGGGTGAAGTGACTAGAGGCTGTTATGAATGTGGTAAAGAGGGTCATTACCGAAAAGATTGCCCGCAACTGAAAAATGGGAACAGGGGTAACAATGGAAACAACAGTGGAAATGGCGTAAAAGGACGTGCCTTTGTGATTGGGTCTGGCGAGGCAAGAAATGATCAAAACGTGGTTACTGGTACGTTTCCTCTGAATGACTGTTTTGCTTTAGTATTATTTGATACCGGCGCCGATAAGAGTTTCATATCTACCAAATTTAGCAAACTTCTAAATGTAACCTTGACTGAAATGGAACCTAGTTACACAGTAGAACTAGCTGACGGTAAATTGATTGAGGCAACTCATATCTTAAAAGGATGTATCCTAGAACTAGCAGGACACAAGTTAGAAATAGACCTTATGCCTGTTACACTTGGTAGTTTTGACGTGGTTGTCGGTATGGACTGGTTATCCAAAAACCAAGTTGAGATTTTCTGTCGTGAGAAAATCATTCGGGTACCCCTTCCCAGTGGTGAAATCTTATCCGTTCAGGGCGATAAAAGTGGTGTAGTCTCTGGCATTATATCGTACATGAAAGCTCAGAAGTACTTACGTAAAGGTCATACCGCTATCTTAGCTATGATCACCGAGAAGACCACTAGAGAAAAGAAGATCGAAGGTATCCCTATCGTTCGTGACTTTTCTGAGGTTTTCCCTGAAGACTTACCCGGTCTTCCACCGCACCGTCAGGTCGAGTTCCAGATTGATTTGACGCCTGGAGCCACACCTATTGCAAGAGCACCGTATAGACTAGCTCCAAAAGAACTGGAAGAACTGTCTACTCAACTACAAGAACTCTTGGATAAAGGGTTTATCAGACCTAGCTCATCACCATCGGGAGCCCCAGTCCTGTTTGTCAAGAAAAAGGATGGGACTTTTCGCATGTGTATCGATTACCGTGAACTGAACAAAGTGACGATTAAGAATCGTTATCCTCTTCCCCGTATCGACGATTTATTTGACCAACTTCAAGGGTCAAGTTTCTATTCCAAGATAGATTTGAGATAAGGATATCATCAACTGAGAGTCCGAGAGGAGGACATATCAAAGACAGCATTCAGAACTCGTTACGGTCACTATGAGTTTTTGGTTATGCCTTTTGGGTTGACCAATGCACCAGCGGTGTTCATGGATCTTATGAACCGCGTGTGCAAATCCTACCTGGACAAATTTGTCATTGTTTTTATCGATGACATATTGATATACTCAAAGAACAAGGAGGAGCATGAGGAACATCTTCGATTGATTTTGGAATTACTTAAACAAGAGAAACTGTATGCCAAGTTTTCGAAGTGTGACTTCTGGATTCGGGAAGTCCAATTCTTGGGCCATGTGGTCAATGAGAAGGGCATACATGTCGATCCAGCAAAGATAGAAGCTATCAAGAACTGGGCTACGCCAAAGACCCCGACGGAGGTACGGCAATTTCTTGGATTGGCTGGATATTACCGACGATTTATCGAAGGGTTTTCGAAGATCGTCCAACCACTTACAACGTTAACACAAAAAGGCGCTACGTATAGTTGGGGTGACAAGCAGGAATCAGCATTTCAGTTCTTAAAACAGAAACTCTGCACAGCACCGATATTATCCCTACCCGAGGGAACAGAAGATTTTGTAGTGTATTGCGATGCATCTATTCAAGGTCTTGGTTGTGTGCTAATGCAACGTGAGAAGGTGATCGCATACGCTTCCCGACAGCTAAAGGTCCATGAGAAAAACTACACGACACACGAATTAGAATTGGGAGCCGTTGTGTTTGCTCTCAAGATATGGAGACATTACTTGTACGGTACCAAGTGCACCATTTATACCGATCACAAGAGTCTTTAGCATATCTTCGAACAGAAGGAATTGAATATGAGACAACGTCGCTGGGTCGAGTTGTTGAACGATTATGACTGTGCGATTAAGTATCATCCGGGTAAGGCGAACGTGGTAGCTGATGCCTTAAGTCGGAAGGAGACACCTAAGCCGAAACGAGTTCGAACGTTACAACTCACCATTCACACCGGATTACCCGATCAGATACGTAATGCTCAACTTGAGGCTTTGAGGGACGAGAACCTGAAAGCTGAATCACTACGAGGTATGGAGAAGCAACTAGAAACTAAATTTGACGGAATTCATTACTTTATGGACCGAATATGGGTCCCTTTGTATGGAGACCTACGAGAACTGGTAATGGATGAAGCTCACAAGTGTCGATATTCCATCCATCCGGGTTCAGACAAAATGTATCATGATCAGAAGGTTCTATACTGGTGGCCAAACATGAAAGCTGACATCGCCACCTACTTAAGCAAATGTTTAACCTGTTCTAAGGTTAAGGTAGAGTATCAAAGGCCATCTGGTTTACTTCAACAACCAGAAATTACGGTATGGAAGTGGGAGCAGATATCGATGGACTTTATCACGAAACTACCTCAAACCCCCAGCGGATGTGATACCATTTGGGTGATCGTAGATCGTTTGACGAAATCCGCACATTTCCTACCAATCCGAGAGACTGATAGAATGGAGATGTTAACCCATATTTATCTAAGGGAGATAGTCTCTCGGCACGGTGTGCCAATCTCTATCATCTCCGATCGTGACGCTCGATTTACTTCACACTTCTGGCAATCTTTACAACGAGCATTGGGAACACGGTTAGACATGAGCACTGCATATCATCCTCAAACGGATGGGCAGACTGAGCGTACGATCCAGACCTTGGAAGACATGTTACGTGCTTGTGTGATTGACTTCGGTAGCAGTTGGGAAACTCACCTACCGTTGGTTGAGTTTTCTTACAATAATAGCTATCACACGTCAATCAAAGCCGCACCATTTGAGGCACTTTACGGGCGAAAGTGCCGATCACCTATTTGTTGGGCGGAAGTTGGAGAAAGTCAACTCACCGGTCCCGAACTTGTGCATGAGACGACTGAGAAGATCGTGCAAATTCGTAACCGTATGGCAGCAGCACGTGACCGACAGAAAAGTTACGCTGATAATCGCCGTAGACCGTTGGAATTTCAGATTGGCGATAAGGTACTTTTGAAAGTGTCACCTTGGAAAGGTGTGATTCATTTCGGGAAACGTGGAAAACTAAACCCTAGGTACGTGGGACCGTTTGAGATTGTCAAACGGGTTGGTCCCGTAACCTATCAATTGAATCTACCTGAAGAGCTTAGTGGAATACACAATGTGTTCCATGTTCGAACCTGAGGAAATGCCTTGCAGATGAGACTCTCGTCGTTCCGTTAGATGAGATCCAGGTGGATGAACAACTGCGTTTCATCGAGGAACCGGTGGAAGTAATGGACCGAGAGGTCAAGACGCTTAAACACAGTCGTATCCCTATCGTCAAAGTCCGTTGGAACTCAAAGCGTGGACTAGAGTTTACCTGGGAACGTGAGGATCAAATGAAGAAAAAGTACCCACGACTGTTCAACGATCAGACATCTACCCCCTAAGGTATCCATTTTGTTTTATGATATTTTACCCTTAAATTTCGAGACAAAATTCCTTTCAACAAAGGAGATGTCACAACTCTGTCAAACCATACATGTCCGACACGTTACAAACCACCAAACCCAACCGAATCTCATGCATTTGACCACCTATCATTCTAATTTTCGGGACGAAAATTCCTTCAACAAGGGGATGATGTGACAACCTGAGTTTTTTTTTTTTGTTTTTTTGTTTTTTAGGTTAACATTGTTACCGTCATCCAACCTCTCCTTGATATTTAAAATAAATTATTTTAATTATTAGCAAATGATAATGATATTAATATAACCATTAGTAGTAGTTAAATCTAAGCTAATTAAACTAAATTAAATTAATTGTAATTCATATTAAAATGAGGGGCTTGAAGTTATAATAGGAAATTAAAATTCATCTTATATAACCACCTCCCCTTCACCCCCGTAACCCTCCCGAAACCTTTTAACCCTGCCGTCATAGACCGTCTCCACCTACAATCATCACGCAGCCCTCTTCACAAGCAAGCGCGGGCCGCTCGACGATCCTCATTATCACTACGCGGGAGTCTAGTCGATCCAGTCAACTGCCGTAACCACCGGTTTCGTTTTCGACAGCATTGGATCTCAAGATCTTATTCCGGCGAACTTCTTTCTCTCGACCAAAAACACAGCCTTCGACGATAGCCTCGCACGGTATGTAGTTTTTATTCGTTTCATTACGGTTTTGGGTACGGTTTCGTTATTTACTTCGTCGGATATGCTTCGGGTTGCGACGATTGGTTTCATGTGCGATGGTTGGTTTCATGTGTTTTGGGATTAAAGTGGGGTGATCGTGGTTGGTGTTTGGTTGTGATTCTATTTCCGTGTGTTTGCTTCTGCGATTTATGTATGTATATGTGCATGTACGTGATCTGCGATTGTGTGCACATGTATGTTTCTGTGCCTTCTTGCATTTTGCTTAGATGTATGTAAATGTATATAATGGGTGTGCTTCATGGTTGAAATTACTCCTGCGAATGGTATTGTATGCATAAGATAAATGTGTGTTTTGCATGATCATAGGTATTTATAAATGGTGTTCATGTGCTCATGCATGTATGTGTTTATGACCTGCATGCTTGGTTGTGTTGTGTTTGAATGTATGTGTGAGTTTACTTTGCATGGGTGTGTGCACAGCTTTGTATATATATATATGCATGTATTCTGTGTGAGTATATATATATATTAGTGTGTGCGTAATGATGATGTATATATATATATATATATATATGAATGTTTGTATTCTAGGGGCGTATATATATATATATATAATTGCTATGTGTGAAAAATAGATATTATGTAATCATAATATATGTGGGTGATATAGTTGGGTCGTTGTACCTTGGGGTTACAATATTGCATGCTTGTGTTTAAGTGGAGAAATATCGATAACCGACGTTGTAACCGTAAAGCGAACGCGAAATCGTACGACTCTTATATTTGTATGTAATAACTTATATTAATTATATTTATGGTTAATGAAACACAGGTTAACCGAACCCTAATCGTTGTCCGAACATTATTTCTTTGCTGTGCAAACAAGGTGAGTCTTCACGGCCCCTATTTTACTTTCTTTCCTTTTTGGGGGAGAAAACATGCAAACGTATTTACAAAATGGTTTTAGTATTATTGATATCGTCTGTTACGTTGGTGCAAACATTCTTAAAAAGTCCTTACATTCTCGAACCGTTAGTAATGTGTAGCGATGTAATTCTGAGTAGTACTACTGGGTTTGACAAACCCCGCCCGGGCTAGTCGCGCTAGCTTGATTGGAGGTCAAACGGGCGCGTTATTGACCTAACATTTGTCACTGTCTGGTAAGACGTGATGGGAAGGCAACAAACATACGAACATACGAACATACAAACAGTCAGCCTCGGTTCGAAACGCTAAGTAACTTGATTATAGGCTAGCTACCTATCGATATGCTTTAATTACTTTACCATTCAAACAGTTACAAACATTTTTACCTGTGATAAAACCTGTGAACTCACCAACTTTATGTTGATACACTTTAGCATGTTTTCTCAGGTAATAGGAACGCTTAAGCTTGTGATGCACGATTAAGGAACGCACATGCATCATCAAACATATTTACTTGCATTGAATATTTTGTTTTGACTTAGCATTTATAACTTTCAGTATTGTTTACATTTCATTATTCGCTTCCGCACTGTTATTCATTTCAGTTTTATGCTTCCGCAGTGATGTTTATTTCTTCTATGCTACTCTGATTTAAGTCAAACATTTATTATTAAATTCATTTAGTGTCATTCGATATGACCGTGTCTGAGATCCTGGTTTGTCACACGCCTTGCGGTAAAACCCCGCACGTGAAATTTGAGAGTGTGACAATACCCTTCAAGAATAAACAAAGATCTAAGACGAGAACATGCTCATCATCGAAGAGAGCATAAACAGAGGCCTTATAATTAGATACATAGGTCCTGTAGTATTACACGTACATAAGCCCAACAAAGAGCAGCATCTGATCCACCAACTACACACAACAACAATAAACGTTTGGTACAATTTGAGAAACAAATTAGGGTTTACACCCATAAACATCAAACCACCAACTAATAAGCAAAAACCAAACATCATTGACACTACAGTTGAGAAGATTTTAACAAAAAGTATGTTTCCGATAAGCCAACGTCACCGTCATCAACACCACCTGATTTAACAAAAAGTATGTTTCCATGGATAAAGAAGAAGACATCTCCGGCGGCGAACGCATCTACAAAAGCACATGGCGATTCAAAGGTCCATCGCCACCGTCTCCGCCTCCCTTCAAAGGTCCATCGCCACCGCCTCCGGCTCCCACGCCAAGGTCTATTGCCACCGCAGCCACTCAAATCCATTTTTATGGAAGCGAAAAAAGGGGAAGAAATGTGGGGTTGTAACGCAGGTGACGATTCCTCCATCACCGTTCACCGGATCACCACCGCCATATCCACTGCTCCGCCATCAACCGGAAAACAGAAATAGTGGAGATGAGGGGGCGTGTAGATCGGTAAAAAGGAGATGCACAGTACCCTAGGCGTAGTGAAATACCAATACTACCCCCAATTCACTGTTCATTGAACTTGCAAATTTAACGTATAGGTTAATTTAGGTTAATTTGGGTTTATGTGTAATTGATAAAGTTCTAGAATAGAAAATATGTAACTAAAATTTTATTTTAGTTATATATTTAATAAATTAAGTTTTATATGAGGATATATCTAATTAAAATTTAAAGTTGCGTAAATATGTAAATGATTAAGTTGTACGGAGAAATATGTAATTCTCTTTTAAAATTGTGGCGGAGCTTGAACATCCACCGTAAAAGACAAGGGTAAAATTATTTTTTAAAGGAAACGAACTTAATATTTATATTAAAATTTATACGATTAAACCGAAAAATTATAACATCGTACTAAAATTTAACAATATCCATAAAAAAGAGAGGGGACTATGGTTTTGTCTTGTGATTTTCCTAAAAGATTTTAGATTTCATAAAAAAACGGGACGAATTCTATACGCCTTTGGTCTCACGTTTTTTTCCTTACAAAAATGGCCAATTGATCTCTCGACGACTTCAATGCGAGGACTTTTGAAAGGGTCTTATATGAAAAAAAAGCGAAATTTTTGTGGCCCTTAATAGAGTTAATATTAAATTATGATCAAAGCAAACATTCTAACGTGTCAGACCGTTTTCATAACAACCGTTTAGTAACAGTTTGTCGATCCAGGTGGTCAGACTAGATTTCAAACTTTTTT